>WNGS01010303.1:14964-26183 GCA_020271785.1 Procambarus virginalis
GTTTGCACACTTTTTGTGGTAGTTGGGTGCCATAGGGAGTAGGCAAAATGTCATGCACAAAGGAAGGATTCTGCCACATTGTGAGAGGGTCCAAGTCAAATTGTGATCTTGCATGTTGCACTGGATACCACAGGTCACTTGTGGGTTCACACATTCTTTCCATGCTGCACTGATAGGGGATCTGAGGAGTAAACTGACTTGGCAGAGGGTGATGCTGAGCAACAGCCTCTGGGTTGACCCAGGTGACAGGGGTTCTCACTGAACAGATGCTGTTGTATACTGTGCGCAAAGAGTTCCAAAACTGTGCACCCTTTCCGCCTTGTTTTTCCAAACCTCCACCTGTAGAAAGGAAATAAAAGAATACAGTACAATCTCTCATGTGTATACAGCACATTCATGTGGCATTCAGCCTTAAATAATGAAAGATAATCAAAAGTGGGAGATAAAAGTAGCCTAGAATGGAATTGCACCATAAAAGGAAGATGGTTATCAATGACCGCATCAGATACAACAATGTTAACCAGATACAACACATCACTAATACTGAGAGCACACACAAATATGGTAGTATTAACAACAGACAGGAAGCTGGCAAACATAAAGACAGGTGCAGATGAGGAATCACAATAACGTTTCTGAAAAAATGTTGACCAAACCACACACTAGCAAGTGAAGAGACGACGACGTTTTGGTCCGTCCTGGACCATTATCAAGTCGATTGTGATTAGAGGAAGGAGGGAATGGCAATAAATAGGCAAGAGAGAGGTGAGGAGATGGAAATCTAAGAGGATGAAAAAGCAAGGCAACAGGAGTGGAAAGTAAGGCGTAATAAAGCTATTACACCTTACAAAGGTATTTGGTGCCGGCACCAAAAGGTTCACCCCCGGTGCCCATACTTTTGACAAAGCCAAAGGAAGGAGGAGGCGTCAACCGTCCACTCCGTGGAAAAGAGAAATGAAGCGAGACAGGCCGTCTGCAAAGATGTTGGACACAACATGAATGTGAACAGCGTGGAAAGCTTAGATTTTTAGATTTAGGAAAGACTTGGGTAAATACTGGTTCGGTAACAGGGTTGTTGATTTGTGGAACCAATTACCGCGTAACATGGTGGAGGTGGGGTCCCTCGATTGTTTCAAGCGCGGGTTGGACATGTATATGAGTGGGATTGGGTGGTTGTAAGAACATAAGAACAAAGGAAACTGCAGAAGGCCTATTGGCCCATACGAGGCAGCTCCTATTTATAACCACCCAATCCCACTCATATACATGTCCAACCCTCGTTTGAAACAATCGAGGGATCCCACCTCCACCACGTTACGCGGTAATTAGTTCCACAAATCAACAACCCTGTTACCGAACCAGTATTTACCCAAGTCTCTCCTAAAACTAAACTTATCCAATTTATACCCATTGTTTCGTGTTCTGTCTTGTGTTGATACTTTTAATACCTTATTAATATCCCCTTTGTTATGTCCTTTCATCCACTTTAAACTTCTATCATTTCACCCCTAACACAGTTATAGATAGGAGCTGCCTCGTATGGGCCAATAGGCCTTCTGCAGTTGCCTTTGTTAAGTGGATGAATGGACATAACAAAGGGGATATTAATAGGGTGCAAAAAGTATGAACACAAGACAGAACACGAAACAATGGGTATAAATTGAATAAGTTTAGATTTAGGAAAGACTTGGGTAAATACTGGATCGGTAACAGGGTTGTTGATTTGTGGAATCGGTTACTGCGTAACGTGGTAGAGGTGGGGTCCCTCGATTGTTTCAAACGTGGGTGGGACATGTATATGAGTGGGATTGGGTGGTTATAAGAACATAAGAACAAAGGTAACTGCAGAAGGCCTTTTGGCCCATACGAGGAAGTTCCTATTTATAACTACCCAATCCCACTCATATACATGTCCAACCCTCGCTTGAAACAATCGAGGGATCCCACCTCCACCACGTTACGCGGTAATTGGTTCCACAAATGAACAACCCTGTTACCGAACCAGTATTTGCCCAAGTCTTTCCTAAATCTAAACTTATCCAATTTATACCCATTGTTTCGTGTTCTGTCTTATGTTCATACTTTTTGCACCCTATTAATATCCCCTTTGTTATGTCCATTCATCCACTTGTTCGTACCTAGTAGCCAGAACTCACTTTTTGGCCTACTATGCAAGGCCCGATTTGCCTAATAAGCCAAGTTTTCATGAATTCATATATTTTCTCAAATTTTTTTCTTATGAAATGATAAAGCTATCCATTTCATTATGTATGAGGTCATTTTTTTTTATTGGAGTTAAAATTAATGTAGTTATACGACCGAACCTAACCAACCCTACCTAACCTAACCTATCCTATCTTTATAGGTTAGGTTAGGTTAGGTAGCCGAAAAAGTTAGGTTAGGTTAGGTAGTCGAAAAACAATTAATTCATGAAAACTTTGAAAACTTGGCTTATTAGGCAAATCGGGCCTTGCATAGTAGGCTGAGATGTGCGTTCTGGCTACTAGGTACGACATATATATATATATATATATATATATATATATATATATATATATATATATATATATATATATATATATATATATATATATATATTTTTGGTCATTTGACTATACAGTTTGTTATTATATATCTCACCATGGGTCTCAAGAAAGCCATTGATAAGGTTCAACCTAAGAAAATAGCTGTGAGTAGAGGCAGTAGAGGATGTCCCTCCTTGATTAAGAAAATGTGTGAAGTATGGGAAGAACTGCAAAGTTTTGTTGAAAAAACTCACCCAGATAAAGCTGTAGCAGGCCGTTGCATTGACCTTTTAAATGATAATGTGATGTCTTACTACAGACAAGTGTTAAAATGTAGGGAAAAACAAGTGTCTTTAAAGAAATTCTTAGTAAGACAAGCAGTCCTAGTGGTATGCAGGCAAAATGTGCCAGTGTGTGCATACCAGTGAAGTCCTCACTGCCTGATGTGATAATGGAAAGGGACTCCCCTTCCAAACAGTAACTCCTCTCCTCCTCCCCCCTCCTCACCATCTTCCATACGCCTACAGCATTCAAGAGCAAGGTAAGTAATAACTTGAACATAGTTTTGTAGGTTTATTTAGATGAATTAGGTATAAAAATTTAGTTTGATATGGGGTTTTGGGGTAGTCAGGAACGGATTAATTCATTTCCCATTATTTCTTATGGGGAAATTAGCTTCAGAATACGAGTTTTTCGGAATAAGAGCTGTCTCCAGGAACGAATTAAACTCTTAAACTGAGGTACCGCTGTATGTTTATAATAAATAAAACACGCAGGCTTCCCATATGTGGAAACCATCTACAGTGTTGGTGTAATTCTATAGAAAAATATCTTCTCTTAACCCTTTAACTGCATGGCCTATAAATATGACACCCCCCCCCCCCAGTGCGCAAGAACTAAATTCTCGGGAAAAATAATTTTTAGTTCTGAAAATGTTAAAAAACCCTCACTGTATATTGGTATAGCAATAAAATTTTGAAATTGTACTTACTTTGGGTGCTATGGGGTCCATAAGGTGGCGTGTGATGTCATCATTCCCTGTGCGCCCATGCCGTAAGCTCCCGGGGCTGGTGGGGCGCCCAGGGCGCGCAAGTTGCCGCAAATATATTTTTGTTCATTTTTTTGCGCACAGTTCCAAATACATTTTATTTGTTTTTATGCGCTAATCCTATGTGTAATGAACACATACACTATATTATGGCAGTAAAACATCCGTACTGTCCAAGGACACTGTGTTACGTGCATGACACTTGTGTACACATATGTTGCACATATTTACCATGTATCATGCTAATTTATGTATATATACAATCTATTTACAGACTATACATTGTCGCACACTATATACATTCACCATCAACACATTCAGAACACCGTGAGTGTGAGCTGTCACACCCAGCCAGCCCTCTCTCACTTCTCCAACATTGTATTCGCCAACATTGCTCCTCCCATCATACAATTATTCACACCAATGTTTCATGTTCATTTATGTATATTTACAACATATGTACACACTATATACATTTACCATCAACACATTCAGAACATCGCGAGTGTGAGCAGCCACACCCGCACAGGCCCAATAGGAGCTGCCTCATATGGGCCAATAGGAGCTGCCTCGTATGGGCCAATAGGAGCTGCCTCGTATGGGCCAATAGGAGCTGCCTCGTATGGGCCAATAGGAGCTGCCACGTATGGGCCAATAGGAGCTGCCTCGTATGGGCCAATAGGAGCTGCCTCGTATGGGCCAATAGGAGCTGCCTCGTATGGGCCAATAGGAGCTGCCTCGTATGGGCCAATAGGAGCTGCCTCGTATGGGCCAATAGGAGCTGCCTCGTATGGGCCAATAGGAGCTGCCTCGTATGGGCCAATAGGAGCTGCCTCGTATGGGCCAATAGGAGCTGCCTCGTATGGGCCAATAGGAGCTGCCTCGTATGGGCCAATAGGAGCTGCCTCGTATGGGCCAATAGGAGCTGCCTCGTATGGGCCAATAGGAGCTGCCTCGTATGGGCCAATAGGAGCTGCCTCGTATGGGCCAATAGGAGCTGCCTCGTATGGGCCAATAGGAGCTGCCTCGTATGGGCCAATAGGAGCTGCCTCGTATGGGCCAATAGGAGCTGCCTCGTATGGGCCAATAGCAGCTGCCTCGTATGGGCCAATAGCAGCTGCCTCGTATGGGCCAATAGCAGCTGCCTCGTATGGGCCAATAGCAGCTGCCTCGTATGGGCCAATAGCAGCTGCCTCGTATGGGCCAATAGCAGCTGCCTCGTATGGGCCAATAGCAGCTGCCTCGTATGGGCCAATAGCAGCTGCCTCGTATGGGCCAATAGCAGCTGCCTCGTATGGGCCAATAGCAGCTGCCTCGTATGGGCCAATAGCAGCTGCCTCGTATGGGCCAATAGCAGCTGCCTCGTATGGGCCAATAGCAGCTGCCTCGTATGGGCCAATAGCAGCTGCCTCGTATGGGCCAATAGCAGCTGCCTCGTATGGGCCAATAGCAGCTGCCTCGTATGGGCCAATAGCAGCTGCCTCGTATGGGCCAATAGCAGCTGCCTCGTATGGGCCAATAGCAGCTGCCTCGTATGGGCCAATAGCAGCTGCCTCGTATGGGCCAATCTTGGTCACTAATTTCTGTAAATGAATAATTGACCACAAGTATATTTTGAAAAGGAATCTAAGAAGTCGTTTGAAGATACCTGGATGGACGAAATAATGCTGTGGTGCTGTGGCTAGCACTGTGAATATTGTGAACAGCATTGAATCACTGATATTTGAACATTGTACCCAGTCATTATCCCACTCAGGCTCTTCTATAATACTATCATGGCTAAATAATACAGGTTATATATATATATATATATATATATATATATATATTTTGACATCATTAGGCGATGCTGTGGTCACACGCTGAACAGCAGAGCTGTGCGCTCATGCTGTGAGCGCCAGCCTTGGTTGCTCACTTACTACTGAGGCTCTGACACCCGGCAATGTGGACCATGATTTTTTTTAAAGATGGCGTCTGTTTACAAGAGCCCTGAGGAAGCTGATGTGAACCCCATGTAGCCGCAGGAGTTTTGAATGGAACGTGAAAAATAAAAACACCTGGAGGCGCGTTGCACACCCGAAACCTGGGCCTGCAGGCGCGCTGCGCAGTTAAAGGGTTAAGATTCATACTCGAGTACAGTATAACTTTTCTTAACTTATGAGGTATTTTTTGTCATCTGTAAACTACTATGACAATTTACCCAATGTTTTCCTAGGCTAAGTTCAGCAGGGAACAGAAGCTGAGGAGGAGGATAATTTCAATATCCCAATTAACAGAGAATTTTTTTTTAGCAATGTGCATTGCTGAACAACCTCTGAATAGCAGCTCTTAGCTCAAGTGCTACAAGCCCATAACCTGCATGTAAAAAACACGTTTACTGCTATATTGCAAAGACAGATTTAGTAGGTATGGAATTTTGTATTTATACACAGCATTCTTAGTAATGATAGAAATTTAAATAAAACAATTATGACCATGGGTAAAAGATAATCACCAAAACAACTGAATAATTTAGTGTAGGTAGACAACCAAGAAATGAAATTATCAGGAGAAATACTAAGACAGTAAAACAATGTAGCACTTTAATTAATACAATATGACACACTTGAAAACAGCACACAACCACTAGAACCATTGGGGAATAAACGCTGCACCTGCGACAAGTGAGCCATCACTGTACCAACCAATCCAAGTGGATGGACAGTGGATAACACTTCACATTTACACCAACAAGCTACAACAAGTAACCAGACATTGCATTACCTGGCTTGGAGTACGACTTTCTTGGCACTTCAAGTCCACAAGTATCCAACACAGGGGGATGGACGTCAAGCTGCAGTGTAACCTGCGGCACCACTTGAACCCTGTCGCGACGGTTCATATTTGTGCCCCCTGGCCACCCACCAGACTGGGACCCCATCCACACACTCATTTTCAATGTTCCTGTCAAAACAAAACTTGCCTTAATTTCTGGAGGAAAATAATAACAAAGATACATATAAAAAAAGGCAAACAATAATATGAATAGGTATATCATTCCCGTCATGATACCTCGAATCATATCCTAACACACCTTACAATGTACAGTATTGAATTTACTTTCACTTATTTATTTACTTATATACAAGAAGGTACATTGGGTTTGTGAGGATACATTGCATGGTGTTTACATTCTTGTAAAGCCACTAGTAAGCGCAGCATTTTGGGCAGGTCCTTGATCTAACAATTTTAAGTAGGTAAATTCTAACAATTTATAAAATGATAACAGGTACATTGCAAGAAAAAAAATGAGATGAGAGAGATTAGCAGGTATATTAAAGCACATCGGTAGCTCTGATTGATTGCATTGACAGCGTGATTGGTAGTTTAACAAAGATTAATAGGCATAATACAGCATATTGATAGCACATATAAGACAGCAATGATCACAATGGTAAAGTTATTTGGATTAGGTACATAAAGAATAAGAGATTGGGTAGCACTAGATACAGTGCAATTTTAAAGCACAAGGTAGGAAACTATGAAGATGAAATTAAATACTTTTTAGTTTTGTTTTTGAATGAGGCAAAAGTTGGACAGCTTTTCAATTCATTAGGGAGTGAATTCCATAGACTAGGTCCCTTTATTTGCATAAAGTGTTTAGAAAGATTAAGTTTGACTCTGGGGATATCAAGGAGATATTTATTTCTGGTGTGGTGATAATGGGTCCTATTACATCTGTCCAGGGAGTTTCAGAACAGGGATTTGTAAATGTAATTGACATAAGAGAATGTGTGGAGTGAATTTATGTTTAGCATGTTTACGGATTTAAACAAGGGGCCGAGTGTTGTCTGAAAGCAGAGTTTGTTATTATTTTGATAGCAGATTTTTGCTGGGTGATGATGGATTTGTGGTGGTATGCAGTGGTTGAACTCCATGAACAGATACCATAATTAAGATAGGGATAGATTAGTGCATAATATAGTGAGATGAGAGCAGAGTTAGGTACATAATATCTGATTTTGGAGAGTATACCAACTGTTTTAGAGACTTTCTTAGTTATGTGCTGTATGTGGGTGCTGAAGTTGAGTCTCTTGTCTAGGAATAGGCCAAGAAACTTTCCATCATTTTTATCCCTGATGTTAACATTGTCTCTCTGAAGTTGAATTGCATTTGTTGATTTGCTTCCAAATAAGATGTAGTAGGTCTTTTCTATGTTTAGTGTTAGTTTTTTGGTTGACATCCATAAATGGACTTTTTTAATTCATTATTCACAACATTATTTAGCACTTTCGCTCAGTAACGACTCGTTATCGAGTCGTCCGTTCAGCAACAGGAGTCCCGGTAACGACGCAGCATTGCATTGTCCGTTAAAAACTGTGCCCAGCATTCGCAGTTGGCTGTGGGAGGGCCGCGGTTTTGGACCTTATATGCCTTATATATAAAGTTGAAAAGAGTATACACATATTAATGTGTTTGATTAGCACTCACAGGGGTAACGCGATGTCACTTTCTTTGTTTGCTGTGGGTGGTACGCCGGGATTTTGGAGTTTATATGCATTTAGTCCTGTAGAGAATTGAGGTGAAAAGAGTGTATACATTTCATTGCTCTTGTGCGCACCCAGGTAACTCGGTCTCACTTTCTCTGTTTGCTGTGGGTGGTAAGCCTGGCTTTTTGAGTTTATATGCCTTTAGTCCTGTAGAGAATTCTATTGCAAACACAATGATACCAAATTGAAAAACCTTGGACGAGAATTGAGGTAACAAAGTTAAAAAGAGTATACACTTTTCAAAATTATTGCGCTGCCTTGAAACGCTGAAACACACCTGGGGTAGTGCGGGGCTTGTGCGCCAAGTGCACGAAAGTGTTTGTGTGGGAGTTGGGGTCTGAGTAGAAGAGGGTAGTATCATCAGCAAACAATATAGGTTTAAGAATGTTAGAGACATTAGGCAGATCATTGATGTATACAAGAAATAGGAGAGGTCCCAAGATGCTGCCCTGTGGCACTCCAACAGTTATTGGTAGAGTGGGAGAGGTTATATTATTGAAGGCTACACATTGGTGTCTATCACTAAGATAGGATCGGATATAGTCCAGGGCAAGGCCTCGGATTCCATAATGATGGAGCTCAATTAGGAGGTAGTTCTGATTAACAGTATCAAAGGCCTTTCTCAGGTCAATGAAGAGTCCAATCGGAAACTCATTTTTGTCAAGGGCTGAGTAGATTATATCAAGGAGACTAATAATTGCATCATTACTACTCTTTTGGGAGCGGAAGCCTAACTGACAGGGCTGAGTATGTCAATTTTACGAGGTAAAAGTAGAACTGTTTGTAGATAATTTTTTCAAATATTTTTGATAGTATGGGTATGTTTGATATTGGTCTATAATTGTTTATGTCTGCCGGACTGCCTCCTTTATGAACTGGTGTGGCACTTGTTCTCTCACCCTTATTTATTCCATTTAGATTAAACGCCTATGTGCACTTTGATAGTAGCCCACTAGGCTCAACTTCCACCAAATTAGCTACCCGTACGAATTTCCAGCTAGGCTCAACTTCCACCAAATTAGCTACCCGTACGAATTTCCAACAAGATTAATGCAGCACATGTAAACTCTTGTACATGTACTGCACTTTAGCACGTGCACAAGAGTTTAGGTTTCTTATTTTTCTGGACACATGAATCCTGTTAATTTTATCAACTTCCTACTCCTACTCCCACTGACGTAGGAAGTTTACAGTCTCCGTGGTGTAGTGGTAAGACACTCGCCTGGCGTTCCGCGAGCGCTTTGTCATGGGTTCATATCCTGGCCAAGGAGGATTTACTGGGTGCAAATCCTTAACTGTAGCCTCTGTTTAACGCAACAGTAAAATGTATACTTGGTCGTAACAACGATTTTTCGCGGCGGGGATCGTATTCCAGGGACCTGCCCCAAACGCTACGCGTACTATTGGCTGTACAAGAGTGTAACAACTCTTGTATATATTTCAAAAAAAAAAAAAAATAGTTACAAGGGAGGATAAATTACACATCTCTCTTTGTACACAATGATGCAACAAATCTTTCACACAACTTTTAATGAAATAATAGTGACCTTCAAAGATATTTACGTTCATGTGAGGATTTTATATTTTATTACATGTTTATATAAAAAAAATATTAAAAATCGACCCAAATCTGCTCGACCTTCAGGAAGTTCAACCCGCCCTGCCATGCTCAAGCCAAATACCACCACATAAGACCACATATCCCGCAAACCTAATGCTATACATATCTCACCTTAAAGCAACAGATAAGTGTAGGAGGGAGAGGTAATATGTGGGTAATGTAGACCTGCGTGCCAGGGCCGTCTGGCCGCCCAGCTACCACACTTGACTGTCTTCTCACACCACTCCTGGTGGCTCTTGGCCTCAATAACACACTGATACACGTAGCCACAGTCTAGGAATCCACAAGACATCATGCGTTGGCTGGCTAAGTTAGAGTTGCGGGGCGTAGGATCCATCTTCAGCGCTCTGGGGAAGTGTTAGTTTGTCATCGTGGCGGCCATGTTGTAAACAGTGGCGTCACGCCGCTCCTCCGCCACACCACCTAGTCCCCCCTCACCTCTCACTCTCACACACTCACTCCTCACTCTCTCACTCACTCTCCTTGGCCCCATTCTCACTCTCACTCACTCACCACTCACTCTCACCGCTCACTCTCTCCTCTTCTCCTCACACCTCACATCAAGATATATTTTGTGAAATTAGGTGTTAGATTTGTTATTAAGTCTAACTGGGAGTTGTGTGGTGGCGGAGCACTACATAGTTGCATCAGCCGCTCCCGCCCTCACGCCCACCCAGGGCCCCCGCCCTCACGCCCACCCCGGGCCCACCCCCGCCCTCACGCCCACCCAGGGCCCCGCCCTCACGCCCACCCCGGGCCCAACCCCGCCCTCACGCCCACCCCGGGCCCCCGCCCTCACGCCCAACCCGGGCCCCCGCCCCGCCCTCACGCCCACCCGGGCTCCCGCCCTCACGCCCACCCGGGCTCACGCCCAACCCGGCCCCCCCCCCCCCCTCACGCCCATCCCGGGCCCCCCCCCCCGCCCTCACGCCCAACCCGGGCCCCCCCCCCGCCCTCACGCCCAACCCGGGCCCACCCCCGCCCTCACGCCCAACCCGGGCCCACCCCCGCCCTCACGCCCACCCCGGGCCCACCCCCGCCCTCACCTCCACACTATATAAAGCTCTCTCCCAACATTGTAACAAATACAGCGGTAACGCGCCTCTTTACAATACCTGTGACCATTCTTCAGTAGTTGGGTTATTACGTAAGAGATGATCGAAGGCGTGGTGAGTGGTGAAGGAGGAGAGGCATGGGGGGGGGCGGTGAGGGAGGAGAAGCATGGCGGGCGGTGAGGGAGGAGAAGCATGGCGGGCGGTGAGGGAGGAGAAGCATGGCGGGCGGTGAGGGAGGAGAAGCATGGCGGGCGGTGAGGGAGGAGAGGCATGGGGGGCGGTGAGGGAGGAGAAGCATGGCGGGGCGGTGAGGGAGGAGAAGCATGGGGCGGGGGCGGTGAGGGAGGAGAGGCATGGGGGGGGGCGGTGAGGGAGGAGAGGCATGGGGGGGGGCGGTGAGGGAGGAGAAGCATGGCGGGCGGTGAGAGAGGAGAAGCATGG
>WNGS01010305.1:19894-22394 GCA_020271785.1 Procambarus virginalis
ATGTCAAACTACTGACACATCGCTCGGGGGCTGGCTGGCTCTCTCTCTCTCTCTCCTCTCTCTCTCTCTCTCTCCTCTCTCTCTCTCCTCCTCTTCTCTCTCTCTCTCTCCTCTCTCTCTCTCTCTCTCTCTCTCTCTCGCTCTCTGTCTCTCTCGCTCCTCTGTCTCTCTCGCTCTCTGTCTCTCTCTCTCTGTCTTTAGCTCTCTGTCTCTCTCTGTCTCTCTCGGTCTCTGTCTCTCTCCTCTCCTCTCTCTCTCCTTCTCATCTCTCTCTCTCTCTATCTCCTATCTCTCTCTCTCTCTCTACGCTCTCTCGCTCCCTCTGTCTCTGTTCTCTGTCTCTGTCTCTCTCTCTCTCTTTCCTCACTGCCTCTCTTCCTCTCTCTTCTACTCTCTTTCTCTCTCTTCTCGCTCCTCTCCTGCTCTTTCTCTCTCCTCTCATCTCTCTGTTCTCCGCTCTCTGTCGCTCTCTGTCTCTCTCTCTCTCTCTCTCTCTCTCCTCTCTCTCTCATCTCTCTCTATACTCTCTCTCTCTCTCTCTATCTCTGTCTGTCTCTCTCTACTTTCTCTCACCCACCCTTTTCTGCGTGTCTGTATCTTTCCCTCGCCTACTCTATTCCCCCTTCCTCAGAGTGTTTGTACTGTCGCCCATATATTGTATCGTGGCCTTTCACACCCTTCCCCCACCTGTTGCACCCCCCTCCCCTTACCACCTCATGTGCCACTCTGCTCCTGCTTAAGTTTACCTGTGATTTACATGTTATCCGATTCTGAGCGTTTTGCATCGAGGAACTGATCCCGTTCCCTCATACTTTACCTTTAGTTACAGTAACTCCATTTCGTACCTGTGGGTGTTCTATCGTGTTCTCTAATTGTTCTAAGAACCGATATCTAGTTCTCATTGGAATGATTTTACTTTTCCTACAATATTTCGCATTCCAGTCAAGTTAGACACCTTAACCTTCGAGTATATATTATGTGAGAGAGAATCTTGTGGCTGTATTCTAAGGTATGTAAGGTTCTCAGATGGTTTCTCTCACGGAGGCCATTTGTCTTGAAAGCGAATGTGTCGAACCCAAAAGGAGTTTGGCAAAGGTAACTTTTTAGGTAAGGGGAGTTTTATCATGATTGAGGAGAGAGAGAGAGGAGGAAGTATAAGAAGAGAGAAAGTGAGAAAGCAGGAGAGAGAGAAGTCAAGAAAACCAAAAAGAGAGGCAGCAGAGTATAGACAGAAAGGACTATGCTGGATCCTATTTTTGTAAAGTTCCCATAATCGCACCCCCCCCACCCCCCCCTAGGCATTCTCCCAGTGCCCATGCCGCATCGTTTCCTCCGCCCCCAAACTGTTAGGACGCTTTAAACCTTGAGTATTTAAAAGCTTTCCCCTGTGTCTTTCCTTTCTGTGAAATGATATGACTGGTCTTGCATCCGGTACCTATTTTAAAGGCTCGTTGATGACATGGTTGATGCTGTGTTCTAGTATTTCAGCGTCTTCTGCCGGGGTAATTTGCATACTGATTCTTGGTGTTGCCTGCAAATTGCTTGATAATGTGGTGATGTGTGTGTGTCCGTTGGTGTCTTTGATGACACCGACGCAATCCAAAGATACCTCCCTCCAAAGGATACCTGATCAACCAGGCTGTGACTCATACTTCAGGCTTCGAGCATGCCGCGCTTTAACAGCCTGGTTATCAGTCCAAGCCACCAGGAGTGCCTTGTCGACGGACTGGAGCCGATGGGACGCTAAGCACCGGAAGGTAACCTCCAGGTTACCTTGAGGTTGCTGCCCAATACTGTACCCAATACCCAATACTGTCAAGGTAACCCTCAAGGTACCTTCTAATCAAATATTGGATTGTCTCTCTCTTGTTGGATTGTATCTCTCCTGCTTGATTGTATCTCTCTTGTTGGATTGTATCTCTTTTGGATTGCATCTCCCTGTTGGATTGTATTTATTTATTTATTTATTTATTCATATACAAGAAGGTACATTGGGAATGTGAGAATATATAATATGGTATTTACAATCTTGTAAAGCCACTAGTACGCGCAGCGTTTCGGGCAGATCCTTAATCTAAGAAAATTTTTAGTAGGTAAATACTAGCAAAAATTATAAAAAAGAAATGATAACAGTTACATGGCAAGAAAAGAAAAAGAAAAAAAAGATGAGAGAAAATTGTAGGTACAGTATAATAAAGCACTTAGGTAGCTAAGATTGATTGTAATGAAAGCTTGAATGGTAGTTGACAAAATTTGGTAGGCACAATACATCTCTGTTGTTGGATTGTCGTCTCTGTTGTATCTCTGTTGTTGGATTGTATCTCTCCTGCTTGATTGTCTCTCGCTTGTTGGATTGTATCTCTCTTGTTGGATTGTCTCTCTTTGGATTGTATCTCTCCTGCTGGATTGTCTCTCGCTTGTTGGATTGTATCTCTCTTGTTGGATTGTCTCTCTTTTGGATTGTATCTCTCCTGCTGGATTGTCTCTCGCTTGTTGGATT
>WNGS01010305.1:27394-30569 GCA_020271785.1 Procambarus virginalis
ACGCTTATGTCGACCGTGCTCTCAGCCACAGCTCAGAATGGAAGCAAGTCGACGAAGAACTCTGTAGAGTAAGGCAGGTCCTAGTCAACAACGGCTTCTCAATGGTTTCATTGAAGACATCATAAGAAGGAAAGTGAAACGCCATGCAACCTCTGAAGAGACAAATAATACAACACCTATACCCCCTATTAGACTATTTTACAGGAACTTCTTCTCCACAGCTCATAAAACGGAGGAAGGGTCCTGAAAGATATTGTTAATAGAAACGTTATCCCTACAGACAAAAATCAGAAGATACAACTAACGATTTACTATAAAACCAAGAAAACTGCCAGCCTACTCATGAGAAACTCTCCAGACACAGAGCAGAACGCTCTAAAAGAGACACAACGTCGTCTATGCCTTCAAATGCCCACTTGGGGACTGTAAGCCTCAAAAACTCAGTATATAGGCAAGACAACAACATCTCTTTCCAGGCGTTTAACGATGCATAAGCAACAGGGCTCCATTAGGGAACATATATCTCTTCCACAACCAAACCCATCACCAGAGAAACTTAAGCAAACACACAGAAATCAGATAGATACAGCGACAGCAGGCGGCTTGACATCTGCGAGGCACTACAATCAAGAAGTCAACACCACAATCAACACCAATTAACGCACAACTATATTCTACCCACTTCAAGACTCCGCTCCAATATAGAAACATCAAGAAATATGGGCCAATAGGCCTTCTGCAGTTCTATCATTACCCATCTTCTGCAAATCTATACCCATTTTCCGTGTTCTGTGTTTTGTTGAAAGTTTGTTTTTCACACCCCCTATTGTATTACATCACCTCACTCAAATGCAGGTATAAGAGCCAATGCTGTTTCAGTCATAAGTTGTGTGTGGCTAAACTAAAGTCTTTGAAATGTAATAAGTTTTACGAAACGCGCTCAAGTGTCGCGTCAGACTAGAAATAAAAATGAATTTTGGAGAATTGATTTTCATTACCGTCACCAGTAAAAAGAAACATAAGGAAAATCGAGAAAATTCGTGTTAGAATTATTAATCTTACTTTTTCGGTCATATTTAATAAATATTATATATATATATATATATATATAGATATATATATATATATAGATATATATATATTATATATATATAATATATAGTATATTATATGTATATATTATATATATATTATATATATATATATATATATATATATATATATATATATATATATATATATATATATATATATATATATATATATATATATATATTATATATATCCAGTTCACAGTGTATACTGGACCAGTTCACACCAACATACTGGACCAGTTCACACCAACATACTGGACCAGTTCACACCAACATACTGGACCAGTTCACATCAACATACTGGACCAGTTCACACCAACATACTGGACCAGTTCACACCAACATACTGGACCAGTTCACATCAACATACTGGACCAGTTCACAAGACCCTCCGAGACGACACAAACGGATGATTAACCCATTTAACTGAAGGATTTATTTAGCTTGGAGGAGGGTCGGGCGGATGTTGTCGTGGAGGCGGCCGTCTTCACGACCCCGGGGCCCGGAGCCTTGAGAATTAGAAAGCGAGATTACCGTGGATGGGGGTAAGTACCGTCCACCGCCGCTGGGCTGGGGTGAGGAAGGGACGGGTGGGACGGGACGGGACAGAGGCCTGGCCTGCTTGGGATTTACAGAGGGTAATCCCACCGCCGAGTAGAGAAGGTGGCGAGGGAAGGATTACGTAACGAGGTTGTTTAGGGCGTCCCGTGTGGGTGGTAACTGTTGGGCCGTGTTGTTGTTGTGGTGGTGGGCCTGGTGGTGCTCACCTGGCGGTGCTCACCTGGTGGTGCTCACCTGGTGGTGCTCACCTGGCTGTGCTCACCTGGCGGTGCTCACCTGGCGGTGCTCACCTGGGTGCTCACCTGGCGGTGCTCACCTGGCGGTGCTCACCTGGCGGTGCTCACCTGGTGGGTGCTCACCTGGCGGTGCTCACCTGGCGGTGCTCACCTGGCGGTGCTCACCTGGTGGTGCTCACCTGGCGGTGCTCACCTGGCGGTGCTCACCTGGCGGTGCTCACCTGGTGGTGCTCACCTGGCGGTGCTCACCTGGCGGTGCTCACCTGGCGGTGCTCACCTGGCGGTGCTCACCTGGCGGTGCTCACCTGGCGGTGCTCACCTGGCGGTGCTCACCTGGCGGTGCTCACCTGGTGGTGCTCACCTGGCGGTGCTCACCTGGTGGTGCTCACCTGGCGGTGCTCACCTGGCGGTGCTCACCTGGCGGTGCTCACCTGGCGGTGCTCACCTGGCGGTGCTCACCTGGCGGTGCTCACCTGGCGGTGCTCACCTGGTGGGTGCTCACCTGGCGGTGCTCACCTGGTGGTGCTCACCTGGCGGTGCTCACCTGGTGGTGCTCACCTGGTGGGTGCTCACCTGGCGGTGCTCACCTGGTGGGTGCTCACCTGGCGGTGCTCACCTGGCGGTGCTCACCTGGTGGTGCTCACCTGGCGGTGCTCACCTGGTGGTGCTCACCTGGCGGTGCTCACCTGGTGGTGCTCACCTGGCGGTGCTCACCTGGCGGTGCTCACCTGGCGGTGCTCACCTGGTGGTGCTCACCTGGCGGTGCTCACCTGGTGGTGCTCACCTGGCGGTGCTCACCTGGTGGGTGCTCACCTGGCGGTGCTCACCTGGTGGTGCTCACCTGGCGGTGCTCACCTGGCGGTGCTCACCTGGTGGTGCTCACCTGGCGGTGCTCACCTGGTGGTGCTCACCTGGCGGTGCTCACCTGGCGGTGCTCACCTGGTGGTGCTCACCTGGCGGTGCTCACCTGGCTGTGCTCACCTGGTGGTGCTCACCTGGTGGTGCTCACCTGGTGGGTGCTCACCTGGCTGTGCTCACCTGGCGGTGCTCACCTGGTGGAGCTCTGGCTCTGCGGTCCCGCCTCTCAACTGTCAATTACCTAAGTGTAGTTACCTAAGTGTAGTTACAGGATGAGAGCTACGCTCGTGGTGTCCCGTCTTCCCAGCACTCTTTGTCATATAACGCTTTGAAACTACTGACGGTCTTGGCCTCCACCACCTTCTCACGTGTTCCAACCGTCTACCACTCTGTTTGCGAAAGTGAATTTTCTTATATTTTTTCGGC
>WNGS01010309.1:0-13297 GCA_020271785.1 Procambarus virginalis
TATATGTAAACGGTGGAAGAAGAGAGGAGGCTGTCCTTCGTGCATTTTTTTATTAATACATGAGGTACATCTGCATTTGTGCAGCTACCCTAGACTAATGAAGTGGAGTACAGTGTGTCAAAAAGCTAACTAGGTGAGCTAAAAATCCCCATCACACAGGATGGTAGTCACAGGGGCATGTGATAGGCAGTCTGCACTGACAGACTCCGGATGCATTTTGAGGATATCATCACACAAGAGTGAATAAGGCAGCAGTGGTAATAAAGTCCCCATCTCGCAGATGGTTAGTCACACAGGGCCTATGTTTAGTAGCCTGCACTGGCAAATTTTGTTGTCCTCCATGCAGCTGTTGTCCAGCTAATTCAGTCTCCGGGTGGAAAACGTACCTTTCCGGGCAGGCCCAAGTCCTGACTTGGAGTTTATTGGGTTAGAGATAAGGGGGAGCCTAGGTTACACGCCGCTGATTGGTTGGAGACCCCTAGGAAGAAAGGGGGGGATACCTGGCACCCATAGGCTTAGAGTGCCTGACCCCAAGCCTAGTTTAAAATGACTGGCTTTAAACCTGGATAGGCGGGGCTTAAGAGAGCCATAGTAAACTTACTGGGAGAGCCAGAGGCTACCTTGAGGGAGTCAAGGATTTTTAGAATTAGTGAATCTGGTTGTCGGTCGAGGTAATAGCATCAGGAGCTGGGAGGCCAGCAACATCCGGCTGTGAATTGCATGGTAAAGGTACGTGCACCTGAGATTCTTATGCATTAGAGTATACCTCCTAGCCATTGCCTCTATGTAGGATATTTATACTAGGATGTTTTTCAATTTCCCTTTTTAAGTAACTATCAAATAAAGGTGATACGAGTTTCCCATGTTTATAGTACCTGAAAAACTTTTATATGCTATTGGAAACTTTTACTAGGATCCCGCATTTTTCTGTGGGATGATAAATATTCCCTGATTCTCAGTAAGTAAATTAAAGAGTATCCAAATTATTCCCAAGTAAGTAAATTCCAGAATTCCTACTCATTGTCGATTACTTGACTCCTCTTCCCCGGAGTCCAGTATTTTCGTTCAGTCACACTCACGTAAGTAGGAGAAGTGGTGGCAGCTAAATTAAGGAATAACAACAGATTGGTTTTCCTGGTAAGAAAGCAGTTAACATAGCGTCAGTACATTTTCGGGTCAAAATCGGCATTACACGCAGTTGTTAAGCTGATTGTACATCGTGTTCAACAATCTGGTGTTACACAAGCAGCAATAAATTTTACGGTTCCGTGAACTTGGAGACAATCCCTTTAGCAATATATAACAACAAATAAATAACCATTCACAAATCATCATAAAACTTTGCGTTGCCTGGGTCTGTCTGTATGTCTACAATCTATATATTTATATATCTATCTTTCTAGCTAGGAATCTGTCTATCCATCTTTCCATCCATCTCTCTGACTATTATCAATCCATTTAGCTATCCATCTATAAATTCATTCATATATCAATTCATCTATCTATCCATATTTATATTCCCCTTTCCCCTATCTCTCCCTTCTCAGAAATATATTATTAAAAACTACTGAAACAACTACATGGGTCTAAGAAATTAAATAGTGATGACAAACAGAGCCACATTAACCAAAAGCCATACTTGACACTTGACTCCTTTAAAGACCCCACGAAAATTGCCTAGGAGTGTTTATAATTTGTTAATATTTCCTAAAGTATTCAAATTAGGCCTACACCGATCAATATATGTTCGTCTGTCCCATACCACAGACCATTCCCCCTGCAAATTTGGATGAGGCTCGGCCAAAGAGTCTGGTCTTCAACTTTGGACAGAAAACAGACAAACAAATAGACATTCTCACGTATAGGTATGAATATATTAGTGCAAAAAACCATTAACAGTTATAATGGTAGTAGGTCAACCCGTCCTCCTAATAGTTATCATGATTTTAGGTCATTCCGTCCAAAATGGGAGGTCAAAAATTGACGTGCTAGAAAATGTTAGAGACGAATTGACATTCTGTCCCGTTTTGTGTTTTGGATCCTCTGATATGTTAGGAGAGGGAATGTGAGAGATGTCTCTCTCATAGCACAAGCTCGTGACTGCTCACGTTGTAAGGGTTGCTTGCAAATGTGCTTGATGAGCACAACTTCCTTAGTTCTCATCCAGTATCTGCCACGTTTGGTGTCGACGGATTCGTAATGAGAAAAGCAGTTCAAGGATGTTGTCACCGACGACCTGGGTCATCTGGTTACGTTGCAATGTAGTATGCCGAGGTGTGACCCCAGATGTACAGTACCCAGGGCTAGGTGGGGTATATTGACCTACAGAGTGTGGTGGAGGGTCAGGAGGAACCGGTCTCCGACCGTTACTCCAGGCTGACCCCAGAACTCCCCCCCCCCCCCGGTCTCCCCTCTTCGACTGTGTCGCCCCTGGCGGAACGCTGTTGTACTAGCGATGACGTCATAAACGAGAACAGGTGCGTGCACCATTTACGTGCACTTAAGGACAAGGGCTGGGAGTCTTAGGGCTGTCAATGGTCAATGGTAGATGATGTCACGGAATCCTGGAGGCCATGTTTATTTGTAACCCAATACGCCACAGACAGTGTGGTGTCTGTGTGTAGCTGAGATAGTCTTGGTAGTAAGGTTGATGTAAAGTCATTCCTGGTTACTGACTTTAATACTTAACAACGATTACATGATAGAGTAGCTCCCAAGCTTGGCAGGCGTCCTGTGTGTTGTTTTTCTTCTCTAGTGGCGTCCAGCCGCCGCACATAGAAAACGGATGGTACCATTTTCTGTGAACATGACATCCCTCCTTTTCTTTAAAAAGAATGAATACAGGATGTCTACCATGCTTGTAGCACAAAGCAAAGTTATTGACACAAAGTAAGTTATTAACATATCAAGAGATATTGCATACATTTAACATTAATTAAACACACAAAGAATTTAAACAACTTTACCACAAAGGATTTCAATGTTAAAAATACATATGCAATGTTAAACAAACATGAAAGAAACTGTAATACAAAGTTACAAAATATTGAATGAGAGATCTGCATTATTCAAACAATATTAAATTTAGTTCAGCATAACAAGTAAATACTTTGCATTACATAGGAACACAATTAATCATCATATCGTGTAGGGCGTTTAACATGACGTTTTGGACGAGAGTCCTTAAATACAAAATATCCCTCGATGAATTGTTTATCGAGTTATAACTCATTTTTTCTTTTTCTTTTGCACGACTTTGCACTTCATCATTTCTACACTAGTTGGAATCACTTTGAAATAAGCCATATTACGTGTTATACTATGATCTCTATTACTCGCTGTTACCATAGTTCCTTTTACACTAATCACTTATATGGTTTTGTATCATACGGCATATCTAGCTTTCCCTCTTTTTTCTTTTTAACGAGAACAGTATCTCCAACCTTTATGAATTGTTCCTTTGCACGTTGATCATGAGCAATTTTCATTTTGCCCTTGGCTAGTGCATCCTTCTGAGCGAGACGTTTATCCGTTACCTTGGCTGGCATGACAGGTAGTGCGATTCTCATAGGACGTCCAAATAAAAGTTCGCCAGGCGACTTGCCCAGTGTTCCATGCGGTGTTGCACGGTAGTTCCTGAGAAAAGCATACATAGCTTGTTTCCAGGATCGTCCTTCGGCATGAGCACAGCGTACAGCTTTCATGAGAGGTTGCATGAATCTCTCTACTTCTCCATTTGCTTGAGGATGTAGTGGCATCACACGGCGGTGTTTGAATCCAATATGCTCAGCAAAGTTGACAAAGTCTTGTCCATTAAATGGCGGTCCATTGTCCGTCTTGACAACTTCAGGAATGCCAAAGTTTGAAAAGATCTTGTCGAGTTTCGGGATGACAGCCTTTGCAGATGTGGAAGTGATGATTTCTACTTCTGGATAACGTGAGTGATCATCAATGACTACCATCAAGTACTCTCCAGTTGGTAGCGGTCCACAGAAGTCCATCGATACTTCCATCCATGGTGCAGCAGGTAGTGGTGAAGGTTGTAGAGGTGTTGGTCTTGAAGTATCCACTGCAGCTTGGCAAGGGACACAGGCATCATGCATGTCCTTAGCTTGACGATCAATGCCAGGAAACCACACCTTTTCTCGTAGCAGCTGTTTGGTCCTTACAAGACCTTGGTGTCCTTGATGTGCAAGCTTCAGAGCACGTTGCTGGAGAACAGCTGGAATGACGATACGAGTACCTCGCAGCACGGTGTCGCGTTGTTGCGTAACACTTAATTCTGTCTGGATGCGTTCAAGTGCTTTGAATGCATCTTGGTCAACTCCTGAGGGTGGGATGCGTGGAAACTTTTTCTTAGTCAATGCATCCACTGTTGCTTGCAGAGTTGGGTCCTCTAGGGTTGCAGTACGGATTTCATCAAGAGTGAGAGCCTTAGGGACTGCATCACAGGTTACAGAGTGTACATATTCCTCGGCAACTTGCTGATGCTTGGTGATGGTGAAACTGTTGGCAGGATGTCGACTGATGTAATCAGCGGGATTGCCTGCACCTGGCTTGTATTTCACCGTAAAGTTGTATGGTTGCAGACGAAGAGCCCATCTCTCAATGCGAGCTGGTGGTTTGGACTTTGGATTATTGAAGATGGTCTCCAACGGTTTGTGGTCAGTGACTATCGTGGTAAAGGGTGCACCAAGCAGATACACATTGAAGTGTTCACAGCCCCATACAAGAGCAAGAGCTTCCTTCTCTGTCTGACTGTATCGTTGCTCAACATCTGTGAGAGAACGGCTGGCGTAGGCAATTACTACTCTTGAATCTGGTTGACCAGGTTTGTGTTGGGCTAACACAGCACCTAAACCAACAGGACTAGCATCCACCGTTAACTCAGTGTCCATTGATGGATCAAAGTATGCAGCAGTCGCATTTTCTACTAGTGCATCTTTCACAGCATCAAATGCATTTTGCTCGACATCGCTCCAGTACCATGATGCATTTTTCTTCAGGAGCTCACGTAGAGGCTTCGTAATGGTAGCAAAATCTGGAATGAAGCGAGAACAGTAGTTTGCCATTCCCAGAAAACTATGTACTTCAGTGGATGTTGAAGGAGGTGCAGCATTCTTGATATCTGCAACTTTCTTAGGATCTGGAGACAGACCTTTGTCACTAAGTACATGTCCAAAGAATTCAATTTTATGTTGATTGAACTCACACTTTGCTCGGCTTAGCGTCAAATTCTTTTCTCGTAAGCGTTGCAATGTTGCACGAAGAGCTTTGTCGTGTTCAGCTTGGGTACGGCCATAAACAATGATGTCATCAGACATGTTGTCAGCATTAGGTATATCTTGCAATACCTGGCTGATGATGTGCTGGAATACTTCAGCAGCACTGTTAATACCAAAACTCAGGCGCTTGTACCTATACAGACCTCGATGTGTCGTAAACGTTGTGATGAATCGACTCTCATCATCAAGTTCAAGCTGATGATAGCCCTTGTTTAAATCTAACTTGCTGAATACAGTTGCACCATTCAAGCGGTAAATCATATCATCTACAGTGGGTGTAGGATGGCGTTCACGCATTATTGCCTTGTTGGGAACACGCATGTCTACACAAATGCGTATCTCATCTGGATTCTTCGGCTTTGGTGGAGTGACAATTGGGCTTACCCATGGTGTTGGGCCTGTTACCGGTTCAATGATATCTAGTTCTATCAGCCTATCCAGTTCGGCATCGACTTTCTTGCGAGTATGGAATGGTTGTCGGCGATGTGGTTGGGCAACTGGAATTACATCTGGGTTGATATGCAGATGTACCTTGCTATCAGTATAACAACCTATGGATTTAAACCGATCAGAAAATTCAGCAACAATAGCATCAACATTGTTTGCAGATTCCACTGCTACAGCATTAGAAAGCTGAAGTAGCCCCAATTTGGTTGAAGTCTTGTAACTGAGTAAAGACTCCTTTGCATTCCTAACAACATGGAATGTAGTAATGAGCATTGCATTCTTTGACTTAATCTCTGCAGTGAAAGTTCCAATCACTGGTAAGGCTACCTTTGAAGCATAGGCAGTGGCTTTGCCATTATAGTTTTCAAGCTTTGGGAATGTTTTTTAAATTTTTCATAGTGGCACTCAGCAATGGTGTCAATGTTTGATCCAGTGTCAATGAGAATTTTGAGACAAATGCCAGCAATGTATACTATAGTCTCTGGGTTGTTTGGAAGATCATTCCATTCTGTGATTGCTTGTACTCCATAAATATAATCACATTCACTGTCATCTGAGACTGGTTGTAATGAAATGTTGTCTTGTATATTATTAACATTCTTGATTTGAGGTGCAATATTGTGTTTGCCACCTCGACTCCTATGACTTGATCCTCGTACATTGCTTTTATTTATTGATTGTGGTTTCTTTAGTGCGGAACGACACATAGCACCAAAATGATTTAGTTTTCTACACTCATAGCACTTCTTACCTTGTGCAGGACAAACATTATCTTGGTGTGGGTAGTCTCCTCCACAATTGTAACATTTATTGTTGACAACCTCTGATGTGAGTCGTTGTGACTGCTTGAGTCTTGTTCCATGACTCCAGTTGTGATGTGGTTCTCGGCTCAATTTAATGTTAGGTTTGGCATGATATCTTCTATGATCATGGTGTACTCCCTGAACCTTACATACTTCATGACTGTTAGTAACAGTGGCAGAACCGTTGTTGGCACTGCACTCCATGGCACGAGCATCACGTGCAGCATCTTCCATTCGACGAGCCATATCCAGTATCTTGTTAAGAGAACTTTCATCATCAACAAGTTCTAGAGCTCTTCGACGAAGACGTGTAGATGTGCATGTTTCAATTATTTGCTGTTTGATTTCTTTGTCAACATCAGCAAACTCACAGTGGGCTGCTAAACCCTGCAGACGTGTATGGTATTGATCAACAGTTTCATTAGAGAGTTGTTTTGCTCTCCTGAAATGCATAATTTCCATAGCAGTATTTTGCCTTGGTTTGAAATGCTCAGTTAATTTGGCCTTGGCAGTGTCATAATCTTTGGCACCACCAGTATCTTTCAGTGTATCAAAGATATCACAAACTCTATCACCTGCATAATGAAGCAGAAAGGCACGCTTTCTTTCAGCACTTTTGATGTCAGAAACTATCAACAAATTTTCAAACCTTTTAAGCCATTTGACCCACCTCTGTGACAGGTTTGTCTGGTCACAGTCAGGATCAAATGCAGGAAACTGAGGTATATTTGCCATTTTTACTGAATAAATTTAAACTTATCACTTAAAATGTTCCTCAGAATATATAACACTTACTGCACTGTATATGTTATTAAGAATTCACTGTAATTACTTTAATTTTGCAAAGCACACAAGCATTTTAATGCAAAAGTTCACAACAGTGCACAACACAGCAGCAACTGACTTCTTACCTAGCCCTTGTGTACATGTGTTGTTACTCCTACTCACAGCAACACAGCAGTTGTTAGCAGTTGGTACAGCAATTGGCAGCAGTTGGTACAGCAGTAGGCAGCAGTTGTCAGCAGTAGGCAGCAGTTGGCAGCAGTAGGCAGCAGTTGGTTCACAGCGTGAAGAATTTTGTAGCACGGAGCGTCGTTTCGTAACCAAAACATCGGGTTTTGTACACTGCATCAAAGCGTCGTTTCGTACACAGCGTCGGCAGATTCCTCTCACACAGCAACAATCAGTACAGCTTGGGTAGCACACAGCATTGGCCAGCACACAGCAACGGCCAGCACACAGCAACGATCAGCACACAGCAACAGTCAGCACACAGCATGGGGTTGCATACAGCATCGGGTATGGTGCTCACAGACAGCTTCTCCTTCCTCTGAGCGAATCAGCATGCTCCTTCCTTGTGTTTTGTTGAACAAAATACCTGCATTCCCAGTTCATCCTCGTCGCCAGTGTGGTGTCTGTGTGTAGCTGAGATAGTCTTGGTAGTAAGGTTGATGTAAAGTCATTCCTGGTTACTGACTTTAATACTTAACAGACGATTACATGATAGAGTAGCTCCCAAGCTTGGCAGGCGTCCTGTGTGTTGTTTTTCTTCTCTAGTGGCCCAGCCGCCGCACATAGAAAACGGATGGTACCATTTTCTGTGAACATGACAGACAGTACTGGGGTTAGCATTCTGTAGGGGAGGCTGCTGCCTTGTTAACGTCAAAGGCAAGCCTCTTTTTCCTAAGACCTAAGTAGTAAAGTATTTTTTGCATTCGCAAAACGCCAAAGCCGCAACACTGGAGGATTGCGGTGTGATTGGATTACCATCAAACAAGGATTACAGCAATTACGTTGCCAAGACGGTCCTGGACACGCCGTCGAACAGTGATTTAGAGTTAAGAGACAGTGTGTTGAAAGACCTTGTACGAGCTGTGGGGGAAAATGACTCGTCGGATTTATATTTATTTAGTTTATATTGATTTATATAGTTATTTTTATTTTACGTTAATTTAGTTATTTCGATAGCAAACTGAATGATGTATAAAGTGGACTGTATGATTTATAAATTCGCACAAATCGCCTTCCTACACATTCAGGGGGGGGGGGATTATTGCTTTATATAAAGGCTTTCAATATAGATTATTGGTTAATAGACATTCACTACAGTATAAGACTACATATGTTAGTAACTAAAATTGAATATACAGCTATAGCTTATCTGTATTGTAGTGGGCTTTGTCTACTAGTTATGAACGCGGATGATCACACCAAATAATCCTGGTGGGTGAGGCTGGGCAACCCGTCCTCGCAAATTCGTATAGTCAATATTGACTTATTAAATATGTGCATAGGTGACATAATTAACATAATACTTTCCCTTGAAAAGCTTCATAGAAAACACCGACCTTACCTAACCTACTTAGTATGTTAAAATAAACATCTTATAGCTTCGTAATTACAAATGTTACTTAACCTATTATAGGTATAGGTTAGGTAATAATTGTAATTACGAAGCAATACGATGCTTATCTTAACATATTAAGTAGGTTAGGTAAGGTCGGTGTTTTCTATGAAGCTTTTCAAGGGAAACTATTATGTTAAGTATGTCATCTATGCACATATTTAATAAGTCAATATTGAGTATACGAATTTGCGAGGACGGGTTGGGCTGGTATAAGCATATGTTACTGGGGTACCAGGTCAATACAATTCTGCTTCTTGTTCCCCCTTCAATTACACCTATCAAAGGGCACTCACAATAATATAGTAGTAACCTAAATATGCCAGCTTTATCAGGGGAAATATTGTAATGATTTATTAGATGACGTTGAAGTAATAATTACCTCGTTTGTTTGTTCACTAGCGTCCTAACCGGTTTGCCTTAATATACTTACATTTCACTGATCAGGAATGAAAGATAAATGGCTTCGGAATTAGGACACTTCCCTTGATTGTTGACAATGAATCGTGCCGATGATGGGAGCACTTTAAAACCCAAAACACTTGTGTCAAATGGAAAATTATTGGAGTGTCATGGAGCTCCACTGAAACTTGTGGTGTTAAAAATATAATGGCGGCTACTACAGCTCCTCTTCTCGCTGACGCCTCGGCTGTCTTGCCCAGATGTCGTCAAGAGGTGAAAAGAGGCCCTACGTTTTCTCTGTTTTAGTAATGATAATTAGGTTGAGTCAAGGGAAAAAAAATTATGTTTACAGTCCAAAGACTGCTGTATGAAGAATAATTCCCAATATTAGGTGGTGAATGTAATAGTGACATATGGCAATAGTATCCCTGTTTTCTACCGAGGAAATTTCCACTGTGCCTCATTTTCTATGATTTATTGAAAGTTAGTAAATGGTGTCGTTTTTCCGGACAAGAGCGACGTGGGATAATGTGGAGGACGACCAGTGTGGAGTGGACCTCACATACATGGCTGGAGTCAGTTGTGTTCTCACGTAAGCTTGTGTCATGTTTAACGACTCGTAAGACTCGTCTGGTCTTAGAGAAAATGATTACCAGTGACGCATCATTTGTGACAATTGTTGGGAAGTTTGTCTACAGTGCGGTGTGGGACATAGTGAGGTGCTCTTGGTTTGTGGTCGTATTAACGGAGTCAAGGTGGGGAGTCACACCCCCCCTACAACAAGGTGGGGAGTCACACCCCCCCCCACAACAAGGTGGGGAGTCACACCCCCCCCACAACAAGGTGGGGAGTCACACCCCCACCCCACAACAAGGTGGGGAGTCACACCCCCCCCACAACAAGGTGGGGAGTCACACCCCCCCCCACAACAAGGTGGGGAGTCACACCCCCCCCCACAACAAGGTGGGGAGTCACACCCCCCCCCACAACAAGGTGGGGAGTCACACCCCCACCCTACAACAAGGTGGGGAGTCACACCCCCCCCCACAACAAGGTGGGGAGTCACACCCCCCCCCCACAACAAGGTGGGGAGTCACCCCCCCCCACAACAAGGTGGGGAGTCACACCCCCCCCCCACAACAAGGTGGGGAGTCACACCCCCCCCACAACAAGGTGGGGAGTCACACCCCCCCCACAACAAGGTGGGGAGTCACACCTCCCCCCCACAACAAGGTGGGGAGTCACACCCCCCACCCCACAACAAGGTGGGGAGTCACCCCCCCCCCCCACAACAAGGTGGAGAGTCACACCCCCCCCCCACAACAAGGTGGGGAGTCACACCCCCCCCCCACAACAAGGTGGGGAGTCACACCCCCCCCCACAACAAGGTGGGGAGTCACACCCCCCCCACAACAAGGTGGGGAGTCACACCCCCACCCCACAACAAGGTGGGGAGTCACACCCCCCCCCACAACAAGGTGGGGAGTCACACCCCCACCCCACAACAAGGTGGGGAGTCACACCCCCACCCACAACAAGGTGGGGAGTCACACCCCCCCCCACAACAAGGTGGGGAGTCACACCCCCCCCCCCAACAAGGTGGGGAGTCACACCCCCCCCCACAACAAGGTGGGGAGTCACACCCCCCCCCCACAACAAGGTGGGGAGTCACACCCCCACCCTACAACAAGGTGGGGAGTCACACCCCCCCCCACAACAAGGTGGGGAGTCACACCCCCCCCCCCACAACAAGGTGGGGAGTCACACCCCCCCACAACAAGGTGGGGAGTCACACCTCCCCCCCCACAACAAGGTGGGGAGTCACACCTCCCCCCCACAACAAGGTGGGGAGTCACACCCCCACCCCACAACAAGGTGGGGAGTCACACCTCCCCCCCACAACAAGGTGGGGAGTCACACCCCCCCCCACAACAAGGTGGGGAGTCACACCCCCCCCCCCAACAAGGTGGGGAGTCACACCCCCCCCCCCAACAAGGTGGGGAGTCACACCCCCCCCACAACAAGGTGGGGAGTCACACCCCCACCCCCACAACAAGGTGGGGAGTCACACCCCCACCCCACAACAAGGTGGGGAGTCACACCCCCCACGCCACAACAAGGTGGGGAGTCACACTCCCACCCCACAACAAGGTGGGGAGTCACACCCCCCCCCACAACAAGGTGGGGAGTCACACCCCCCCCCCACAACAAGGTGGGGAGTCACACCTCCCCCCCACAACAAGGTGGGGAGTCACACCCCCACCCTACAACAAGGTGGGGAGTCACACCTCCCCCCCCCACAACAAGGTGGGGAGTCACACCCCCACGCCACAACAAGGTGGGAGTCACACCTCCCCCCCCACAACAAGGTGGGGAGTCACACCTCCCCCCCACAACAAGGTGGGGAGTCACACCTCCCCCCCCACAACAAGGTGGGGAGTCACACCCCCCCACAACAAGGTGGGGAGTCACCCCCCCCCCACAACAAGGTGGAGAGTCACACCCCCCCCCCACAACAAGGTGGGGAGTCACACCCCCCCCCACAACAAGGTGGGAGTCACACCCCCCCCCAAACAAGGTGGGGAGTCACACCCCCCCCACAACAAGGTGGGGAGTCACACCCCCACCCCACAACAAGGTGGGGAGTCACACCCCCCCCCCCACAACAAGGTGGGGAGTCACACCTCCCCCCACAACAAGGTGGAGAGTCACACCCCCCCCCACAACAAGGTGGGGAGTCACACCCCACCCCACAACAAGGTGGGGAGTCACATCCCCACCCCACAACAAGGTGGGGAGTCACACCTCCCCCCCCCCACAACAAGGTGGGGAGTCACACCTCCCCCCCCACAACAAGGTGGGGAGTCACACCTCCCCACCCCACAACAACAAGGTGGGGAGTCACACCTCCCCCCCCACAACAAGGTGGGGAGTCACACCCCCACGCTACAACAAGGTGGGGAGTCACACCCCCCCCCACAACAAGGTGGGGAGTCACACCTCCCCACCCCACACAACAAGGTGGGGAGTCACACCTCCCCCCCCACAACAAGGTGGGGAGTCACACCCCCCCCCCCACAACAAGGTGGAGAGTCACACCTCCCCCCCCACAACAAGGTGGGGAGTCACACCCCCCCACAACAAGGTGGGGAGTCACACCCCCACGCTACAACAAGGTGGGGAGTCACACCCCCACCCACAACAAGGTGGGGAGTCACACCCCCACCCACAACACGGTGGAGAGTCACACCCCCACCCCACAACAAGGTGGGGAGTCACACCTCCCCCCCCACAACAAGGTGGGGAGTCACACCCCCCCCCAACAAGGTGGGGAGTCACTCCTCCCCCCCCACAACAAGGTGGGGAGTCACTCCTCCCCACCCCACAACAAGGTGGGGAGTCACTCCTCCCCCCACCCCACAACAAGGTGGGGAGTCACACCCCCACGCTACAACAAGGTGGGGAGTCACACCCCCCCCACAACAAGGTGGGGAGTCACTCTCCCCCACCCACAACAAGGTGGGAGTCACACCCCCCCCACAACAAGGTGGGGAGTCACTCCTCCCCCCCCACAACAAGGTGGGAGTCACTCCTCCCCCCCCCACAACAAGGTGGGGAGTCACACCTCCCCCCCACAACAAGGTGGGGAGTCACTCCTCCCCACCCCACAACAAGGTGGGGAGTCACACCCCCCCCCACAACAAGGTGGGGAGTCACACCCCCCCCCACAACAAGGTGGGGAGTCACACCCCCCCCCCCACAACAAGGTGGGGAGTCACACCCCCCCCCCACAACAAGGTGGGGAGTCACACCCCCCCCACAACAAGGTGGGGAGTCACACCCCCACGCCACAACAAGGTGGGGAGTCACACCCCCACCCACAACAAGGTGGGGAGTCACACCCCCACCGCACAACAAGGTGGGGAGTCACACCCCACGCTACAACAAGGTGGGGA
>WNGS01010310.1:9852-20755 GCA_020271785.1 Procambarus virginalis
AAGGTCATTGGTCCATGAATTGGTGACCTGACTCCTAATCACTCTCTCAAATACTTTTATTATGTGCGATGTCAGTGCAACTGGTCTATAATTCTTTGCCAATGCTTTGCCCCTCCCCTTGTGTAGAGGGGCTATGTCTGCCACTTTAAGTGCATCTGGTATCTCTCCCGTGTCCAAGCTCTTCCTCCACACTATACTGAGTGCCTGTGCTACCGGCACTTTGCATTTCTTTATAAATATTGAATTCCATGAGTCTGGACCTGGGGCCGAGTGCATGGGCATGTTTTCAATTTCTCTTTCAAAATTTAGTGCGCTCGTGTTGATATCAGTTATATTTACAGGGGTTTGGATATCACGCATAAGAATTGTCTGGATCTTCTACTTTCATGTTGTTTATTGGAGTGCTAAACATGTCCTCATACTGCTTTTTTAGGATTTCACTAATTTCTTTGTCATCCTCCGTGTATGAACCTTCACTTGTACGAATAGGTCCAATACTGGCAGTAGTTTTTGCTTTTGATTTCGCATATGTGAAGAAGTATTTTGGATTTTCTTTATTTCCTGAATTGCTTTCTGTTCTAACTGCCTTTCTTCAGTTTCATATGAGTGTTTCAATTTCCGCTCGATTTCTTCAATCTCCCTATTTAAATTATTCCTTCTTTGACGGGAAATTCGTGTCTGCATAAGCAGTTCCGTTATTCTTTTCCTGCGTTTATAGTGTCTTCTGCGTTCTCTTTCTACGTTGGATCTCTTTCTGGCTTTCCTCAAAGGAACAGTTTCAGACAGACTTGATACGCTTCCGAAGTCAGTTTTTCTATTCCTTCTGTAGGACTTTTATTACTTAAAACAGTTTCCCATGGAATGTTTTAAGTTCCCTGTTTATTATCTCCCAGTCTATCCTTTTATTATTAAAATTGAATTTACTGAATAGCCCCTCTCGCTTTATCAACGTTTTAGGTCTATTCTGAGTATTGATGGTAGTTTGCACTTCAATGAGCTTGTGATCTGAATATGTGGTATCTGATATCGTAATGTCTCTGATAATGTCTTCATTGTTCGTAAAGACCAGATCGAGAATATTTTTATTTCTCGTTGGCTCCGATATCTGCTGAGTGAGTGAAAATTTGTCACAGAATCTAAGTAGTTCTCTAATCTGTGGTTGGTTAGGTCCTGATAGATTCCCTGGTATAATATTATTGTTTGCTATTCTCCACCTGAGACTAGGCAAGTTGAAGTCACCTAAGAAGATAATATCAGGTATTGGGTTCTCCAAATTTGTTAATTAAGTAGTAGTTAACGGATGGAATGGAATGCAATGCATAGTATTTAGAAGTAGTTAACGGATGGAATGGAATGCAATGCATAGTATTTAGAAGTAGTTAACGGATGGAATGGAATGCAATGCATAGTATTTAGAAGTAGTTAACGGATGGAATGCATTAGGCAGTGATGTGGTGGAGGCTGACTCCATACACAGTTTTAAATGTAGATATGATAGAGCCCAGTAGGCTCAGGAATCTGTACACCTGTTGATTGACAGTTGAGAGGCGGGACCAAAGAGCCAAAGCCTAACCCCCGCAAGCACAAATAGGTGAGTACACACACACACACACACACACACACACACACACACACACACACACAATAGGTCGTTTAACACAAGGGGCACACGCACTAGGGGACACAGGTGGAAGCTGAGTGCCCAAATGAGCCACAGAGATATTAGAAAGAACTTTTTTAGTGTCAGAGTGGTTGACAAATGGAATGCATTAGGAAGCGATGTGGTGGAGGCTGACTCCATACACAGTTTCAAATGTAGATATGATAGAGCCCATTAGGCTCAGGAAACTGTACACCTGTTGATTGACGGTTGAGAGGCGGGACCAAAGAGCCAGAGCTCAACCCCCGCAAGCACAACTAGGTGAGTACAACTAGGTGAGTACACACACACACACACACACTCACACACACACACATACACACACACACACACACACACACACACACACACACATATAATTATATAATTATATATATAATATTATATATATATATATATATATATATATATATATATATATATATATATATATAGGTCTAAATTTGTAGAATTTAGGTCAGTACTAGGTCTAAATTTAATAGTCCAAAAAGTGGTATTAAGGTGAGGCTTCACTACATATTGATACTTTGGAGGAGATAGTTACCATAAGTACTATCAATAGGTCGTTCAGGAGACCTGTTCCCTCCACACCTGGTTGTCCGTCCCATACGTCCTCTCCAAGGTGCACTCAACGTGCTTAATGCACTGGTCAGCCTGTCACCCATCCACCTGCTTGCGTCATGCGTCACTCACCCACCTGCTTGCGTCATGCGCCACTCACCCACCTGCTTGCGTCATGCGCCACTCACCCACCTGCTTGCGTCATGCGCCACTCACCCACCTGCTTGCGTCATACCACTATCACGCCCCCCACATACTCATCCCCCCCCCACATACTCAACGCTCCCCCCCCCCACATACCAGGGGTTCCAGCACGTATTGATTGATTTTATCATTTATTAATTACAGGTGAATATATTTAATTTCAGAAAAACTCGTAATACTTTTTCCGTGTTAATTCCATGTAACGCGAAGCATTAAAATTATTAAATTATGAGATATATATTGAAGGAAATATATTAATAGTAAATAATCATTTAAACACATTTGCTAAATTACATTTTCATATAATTGCAGTATTTTTTATAAGCTTAAAATTCCAATTATGTGAGTTGTGTAAACTGTAAAATATACACGGTAGATTATACGACCATTGATGTAAAAGAAGCACTATTTAGATCAACTTTTTTTTAAAGCATTATTTGAGATATTTATCTGTTGTATAACAGGGGCCAGATTCACGAAGCAGTTACTCAAACACTTACGAACGTGTACATCTTTCCTCAATCTTTGACGGCTTTGGTTACATTTATTAAGCAGTTTACTAGCATGAAAACTTCCCAATAAACTGTTGTTATTGTTATAAACAACCTCCTGGTGCTTCGGAGCTCATTAACTATTTAATAATTGTAAACAAAGCCACCAGAGATCGAGAAAAGATGTACAAAGTTCGTAAGTGCTTGCGTAACAGCTTCGTGAATCTGGCCCATGGTGAGAAAAAGATTCAAGGGCTGACCAGATTAAAACCCGCTTCGTATACACAGTTCATGTAACAGAGGATATCTTACCTGTTTGTTTATGTACAGCAATTTCTTTGTGGCAATAATTCTCTAATAACAGCTAATATCCAGCTCTGGGTAAATCCTTTTTTTCCTGGTCGAGCAGAAGGGGGAGAAGAGAGATGGGGCTGGGACGGAGGGATGTGGGAGGGAGGGAGACACAGTACCCAGGCACTGCCGGGTACTGAAAAGTGTGACCGGTAACTACCCAATCCACCAGGTGGTAGGCTGACAACCTTCACTCAGCATGGCACTTATCCCGACCCTCAGGCCAGATGGCACCCGGATGGTTGACAAGCACTAGGGGCTATGAGGATGTCGTAAGTTAAGGAGACACTTTTCTGTCTACTTAAATGGTTCTCCTGCTGCTGCTATTGTCGTGAAGCCACCGGAAGAATCTGGAGACGGTTCTCCAAGAGAGCCTCAAGGTTCTCCAAGTGAGCTCCAAGGGAGCCTCAAGGATCTCCAAGGGAGCTCCAAGGATCTCCGAGGGAACCTCAAGGATCTCCAAGGGAGTTCCAAGGGTCTCCAAGGGAGCTCCAAGGATCTCCAAGGGTACCCCTAGAGCAGTTCTTCACCCCTACTCCTAGCCCAACGACTTCTGACTCTCCTTAGCAAGCTTCCAGCCTTATCTTCCCATAGGTCATGGTATGCCTTGCCCTACTAGTTTTCACTGGAACACGACCCATCAGTCATTTACAACCACGTGCCTAATTACTTCTGAGGTGGAGTGAACAGCTTAGGATTGGTGGCCGGTCAATCCTTCCTAGGCCAGGGCTCGAACTCGGTGTGGTTAGCATACTACCTCAACGCGACGCGATGGTCTTATAGGTCCAATTATATCCACCTTCAAATTCGTTCCGTATACTAACGTGACACAGATGATCTCATCATTGTGGCTCATCCTCTCGGCATGATGATGATCAACTTTACCTGTATTTCTCTCTACTGAATCCTCAGAGTATTTATATGTCTGGATCATGTCAAATTTCTAAATCTTCTTTTAAATATCCTCGTAGTCATACTAGCTTAGCGCTTTTCTCCTGATAATTTCATTAGCTTATTTTACTCTTAAGATGTATCAAACCAGGTTAGAAAGAGGTCCAGACCTTTGAAAACTGTCTGGTCAAGGGAAGGGAAAATTTTAAATTTTTAGATTACTAGATCAAATCTACACTGACGGGTCATCAAATCCTGTCAATGGAAGGGCTGGTGCAGTATACAAGGTAATCAAGGATAATACTTCCCAACGCAGAAATGAAGAAAAAGCACGTATTGAGAACTATGCCTCTTCAACGCAAGCAGAGCTAACTGCCATTGTTATGGCGCTAAAGTTTCTTGAACGGAACACTAATGGTGCAGTGATTTGCACCGATTCGAAAGCAGCACTGCAAAGCCTAAGTAAAAATCGGGCAGAAAATCTTGCAATAGTCGCTGAAATTAAGAGAGCTGTGAGAGTACTTACCAATCAGGGAAGAGTCATCAAGTTCCTGTGGATCCCCTCCCATGTTGGGATATGTGGGAATGAACGAGCAGATGTGCTGGCTGCTGAAGGCGCTGAAGAAGACCATATTGAATACTTCATACCCAAGACTCTACTACAAATTAGAGGTATTGTCAGGCAACATCACCGTGACAAGGTAACTGAGGAAAGGAGGATAGAAGCACAAACCAGTGAATCTGTACGATGGTACAACATGGTTGCAGCTGGCAATCCCAATCATTATGGCCGAAGAAGAGGAGAACGAGGGAGAGAATCAGTAATAGCGAGAATCCGTCTTGGATACAAATATCCATGGAGATATGGAAAGGAAACAACAGTTGATCAGCGAAGTTGCAGAATCTATGGTGAGAGTAACGGACACCGCCTTGACCACTATCTACGTGAATGTGAACACCTGAGACATCAGAAGTATGTGTAGAATAATAAACCCCACATTGTTTGAGTTAGGAAAACACTATTTGTCAAATATTGATACTGTTAATAAATAAATAAATAAATAAATAAATATGTTTATTCAGGAAAGGTACATACATAAAGTGATTTTACATAAGAGGATTTATAGATAGAGCTAGTACATACAATGCCTAAAGCCACTATTACGCAATGCGTTTCGGGCTGTTCTTAAAAGATTTCCCCATTTTGCACTCGCAAGATAACGTAAGCTTTTAAGGGTTGATAGATGTTAATCTTCTTGTTTGAGGAGCTGTTCACTTGAGACAGTTAAGTCCCAGCTGTGTCTGGGTACAAGTGACAGGATGAACAACCCAGCGGGTTTTCTTCCTATTGGGGAGTGTTGTACATGCTGCTATGGCGGTGTGTCCACTCACAAGATGAGTGGCGCTGCCCAATAAACTCGCCCCTCGGGGCAAAATTAAAAAATTTAAAAAGGGAAAATAATATACATTATTTTAGCAAATGTATAGCTTCTGATATTTGTTTTTCAATTTATGTCTTTACTAGATAAAATGTTCACCATTTAGAAAACTGATAATTACTGGGGAAAAAATTAGTAAACTTATAAATAGAATAATAAATAATTTTCTTTTAAGACTCGTACGACGAATTTTAATAATTAATAATTATATACATATTAAGCTCATCTTTAGGTTCTCCCAACCTACCGCTTGGGCTGGACGGTAGAGCGAAGGACCCGCTTCATGTTGGTCGGCGTTCAATCCCCGACCGTCTAAGTGGTTGAGCACCATTCCTTCCCCCCGTCCCATCCCAAATCCTTATCCTGACCCCTTCCAGGTGCTATATAGTCGTAATGGTTTGGCGCTTTTCACTGATAATTCCCTCCCTCCTCCCCTCCCTAGGATGCAGCCCCATAACAAGCTCACTAACTCATGGGTACCTACTTACTGCTTAGTGAACAGACGCATTAGGTGATAGGAGACGTGCCCAACCATTTCCGTTCCGCCTGGGACTTAGAAAAAAAATGTAGATAAAAGGTTATAGCCAATCCTTCATAAGCCTTTTTAATAATTCATTAGAGTTGAGCGCTATTAAAAATTTTAGAACACAATCATCCAACTGCTGTTATTAATTCATTGCCAATTGTTGAAAAAATAATTGTGGCGTTAATCTCAAATTCCATTCCTGCTATTCTTAGTGAACTAAATTAAAAATACAAACTCCCAACATTCTTATATAAAAGAACACTCAAAGTTTCATCAATTGACTCTTATTCTTTTCCAACACATTTGAGGTCGTAGACAGTAGTTAAGATTAAAACACAATCTACGCTATCTTTATTAAGGCCTTTAATACTGCCCCGAACTAGTGATTAGAAATGAAGGAAAAGGCACAATATAGGTTTGGAGAAAAGCCCTTAAACGACATCAGAGCATTGTTATTCAGCGCAGCTTACGACCTTCCTCATATTTCAAGGAAAATACGGCGCCCGGTAACAAGCGAAAGGAAAATTTTTTTGCTGTGAGGTGATTGGCTGATTTTACTTAAAATAAAATTCTTCTGTGAGCTGCATATTCTTGTAAGTTATTATCGGGAGAAAGTGAAAAGCCTTCAGCACACTTGGAAGGAATATGAGGAGACATTAAGAACTGGAATATGAGGAGATATTAAGAGCTGGAATATGATAGCAGATTAAGAGCTGGAATATGAGGAGAGATTAAGAGCTGGAATATGATAGAGATTAAGAGCTGGAATATGAGGAGAGATTAAGAGCTGGAATATGAGGAGAGATTAAGTGCTGGAATATGAGGAGAGATTAAGAGCTGGAATATGAGGAGAGATTAAGAGCTGGAATATGAGGAGAGATTAAGTGCTGGAATATGAGGAGAGATTAAGAGCTGGAATGTGAGGAGAGATTAAGTGCTGGAATATGATAGCAGATTAAGAGCTGGAATATGATAACAGATTAAGATTGGCCTGAAAATTTGATCATATGAGTGTACTATTTTGACCTCCGCCTGCAATACCGCCTGTGGCAGACCGTTCTAACTACAGTTATCTTAAAGAGCATTTGCCAGATCTGCAACACGCTTGATGAATGCAACTGGCTCAGTTTAAGGGGCCTCACAGGTGATGGCCTTCAACAAAACCACCGTAGTAAAGTTAATGATCTCACCTGTTCACGTGTTCATAGTTCTTAGGCAGGGAGAACAACAGGGTCATTAGCACAAGTTTTAGTTCATATCATTAGTGATTTCATCATTTCAAGATATGCAAGAGCTGTAATGTGTCTTACAGGAGGATGTATTAATACGTGTCACGTGGTTACCAAATTTATTCCATAATCTATTAATACATTGGGATGTTGTTGTTGTTGTAGATTCGCTACTTGGAACAAAAAGTTCCAAGTAGCACGGGCTATGGTGAGCCCATTTTTATATTTACATTGGGAGATTCTATATTTTAAATTGGCGTCATACAAGTCTGATCAGAACGTGATAGACCCGTGATAGACCACGTGATAGAGCGACGTGATAGACCCGTGATAGACCCACTTGGACGATGTTTGGCTCCCGAAGGAGCAGCTTAATTTAACACTCCAATTAATACCTAATTACTTGATACTGCTCCTAATCACTGGGTAATTATAAGGAACTGACGGAGCTCTAATTAGTTACTTGACTTTTTTTTACATGAAATAATATGGCACTAGGTGACGTCAGTGCACATCGCCATGATAGAGTTATGTTGTAGCTATGTGTAGTACAACAACTGTAACTACATATTACGTACACGGTTAACATATGTGTAACATGTTGATTAACTTCCTCGACCCGTCGCTTCATGTGGACTAATCACATATACTCGTCATCACACACCTTGCAGCTGTGAGTGTCATAATCACACACGCTGGCAGCTGTGATGCTAATCACTAAATCAACTGAGTGATAACACCTGGCAGCTGTGAGTGTCATAATCACACACCTGGTCGCTGTGGTGTCACTAAACACTGGCTAGTCCTAACACACACCTGGCAGCTGTGAGTGTCATAATTACACACCTGGCAGCTGTGAGTGTCATAATTACACACCTGGCAGCTGTGAGATGTCATAATCACACACCTGACAGCTGTGAGTGTCATAATCACACACCTGGCAGCTTTTGAGTGTGCATATATCACACCTGGCAGCTGTGATGTGCATAACACACACCTGGCAGCTGTGAGTGTCATAATCACGACACCTGGCAGCGTGGTGTCATAATCACAACCATGGCAGCTGTGAGTGTCATCAATCACGCCACCTGGCAACTGTGAGTGTGCATAACACACACCTGGCAGCTGTGATTGTCATAATCACACACCTGGCAGCTGTAGTGTCCATAACCTACACCGGCAGAGCTTTGAGTGTCATAATCACACACCTGCAGCGGTGAGTGTAAAATAAAAAAAAACCACACACTGATGCAGCTTATGTGCGTGTCATAATCACACACTGGCAGCTGTGCATGTGATACAACCACAACAATGAGCAGCTGTGAGTGATCTAACACACACACCTGCCAGCTGTAGTTCCATAATCAACACACCTTGCAGCTGTGATGTCCGACTAACGTGACGCCATCAGGGTGCGAGATTTGCTCAATCACAAGAATCAGGTGTCGTTACCTCCACTCCCTGCTACTTCAAATCCCCCCCCCCCCGCGACCCCGCGACCCCCCCACCTGATCCAGGGTTTCGCTGGCTCGAGTAAACGAAGGTCAAATCCCACGAGATTAAATCGGAAGAGCAACAATTAAAACCACTCGATCCACTCAGATTACAAAAAACAAAACAGTCCTGTTCTGCTTACCGGGTCGTCCGGACAGCACACTCTCTCGATCTCACCATTTAGTGTGAGACCGCGGCGAGCTGGCTTCTGTGAGTATCCACCAGGGTATACACAGGGTTACACACAGGATGATCTCACCTCAGGGAGAGTTGGGAAGGCGGGAGGGTAGCGAGATGGTGCGGAAGTCCACCAAGATGGCGGCTTTGCTGTTGGACCCCGAAATTCAAGGATTTCATATAATACTCGTCTTGCGCGTCAGAGAGCCGGTCGGCCGAGCGGACAGCACGCTTAGGACTACTTGGATCCTGTTGGTTCCGGGTCGATTGTCCGGCGCCGGCGAGAAACAATGTCAGAGTTTCTTTCAACCCATTGTTCACTAGTAACTCACTAGCTAAAGATAGGTACCTGGTGTTAGTCACGTGTCAGCGGGATGACTTCCTGGGTTGGAGGCCTAGTCGGAGAACGGGCCGCGGGGACACTAAAAGCCCCTGAAATCATCTCAAGTATAACCTCATTAATGTTCTCTCAATCCAATTTAATAATTAACACGCGGATGATTCTTTAGAGTTGGTTAATTAGATGATTATTGGTATTAATGTATCAGTTGGATTGGGCGCGGCCGCAAGATGTTGTCTCGGAGATGGGTTGTCCACAGGGCGCCTGGAGACAGGAGCCAGATTCACGACAGCGGTACGCAAAGCACTACGAACCTGTACCCTCTTTTCTCGATACGTTGGGACTTGTTACAATTAATTAAAAAGTTAAGAGCTCCGAAGCACCAGGAGGCTGTTATATAATAAAAACATAACAACAGTTTGATTGCACAAGTTTTCAGCATGTAAACATGGTTAATTAATTAACCAAAGCATCACAGATGAGGAAAGATGTACAAAGAAATGGGGTTCTTAAAATACTGCGTTTAAAATGCTTCGTGAAATCTGGCCAAGGAATACGGTTAAAAACTCATCCAGGTGGACCATTTGTGTCCTCCTTCCCTCTCTGGTGTCCACAAGATAAGGGAGCTAACGGCGACCTCTGTAATGACCCTAACGACAAAGACAGTGAAGAAAGTGGCCACTTCCTCTAGTCTCAGTTCAATCTTGTCCAAAGCATCATCCAAGATGACATCCATGCTACATACTTTTTATGTATTAGTGCTGGTGCTAATTAATCAACTAATCATCAGAACAGCGGTCATTGTGTGATACTTCAACTCAACGCAGTAACAACTGCTCTTGGCGCTCATAATTGTATGGGATCACCACCATGAATTGAGCAATTTCAGAAACAACCGTAGGCACTCATGCACACTCTTGGAGTATCCACACTCTTGGAGTATCCACCACTCTTGGGTCTCCACACTCTGGAGTCTACACACTCTGGAGTCTCCACAATCTGGAGTGTCCAAACTGGAGATCCCCACTCTTGCGTATCCACCACTCTGGCGTAATCACACTCTTGGCGTAATCCACATCTTGGAGTATCCACACTCTTGGAGATCACACTCTGGATTATCCACCGCTTGGAGTATCCACCGCTTGGAGTAGTCACACTCTTGAGTATCCATATTTGGCGTATCACCACTCTTGGAGTTATCCTACTCTTGGCGTATCCACATCTTGGAGTATCCCCACACTATTGGAGTACCCACACGATTGGAGTATCCCACTCTTGAGTATCCACACTATTGGAGTATCCACACTCCTGAACACAGTCGTCCGTGTCAAAGTGTGGCATAAACCCCTTTCCCACACCCCTCCCTCACCCGAAAGCTGAATTGGGAGCTGGATTGTTGAACTGCAAGGCGCTGTCCAGTATTATTTCAAGTGGATTAACATAGGTGTAGGTGTGGACACCAGGCCAAGCAGCCAGTGTAGGTGTGATATCAAACAAGCAGAATGTTAATGATTGCAAAGATCGGTACCCTTAAGATACG
>WNGS01010312.1:7651-45293 GCA_020271785.1 Procambarus virginalis
TGTGTTGGGGTGTACTGGTGTACACCCCAACACTGCTGACTCTTAAAGCAGGCAAACGAAAGAGATAGGAGAGGGCACCGTAACATACCCCCTCCCCTTAAAATAAGAGTCATATCGGTTAGTGAATCCGGGAAAGGGCATCTGCTACCACATTCTCCCTTCCTTTAATGTGCCTGATTTCTAGCCAGTACTCTTGTAACAGTTGGGCCCATCTTGTCAGCCTTTGGTTCGTGTTCTTCATCCTGTGCACGAACGTCAAGGGGTTATGATCGGTGAACACTTGCACCGGTCTAGTACCTCCACCCACATAGACGTCGAAATGCTTCAGTGCCAGGATCAGGGCTAAGGCTTCCTTTTCCACTGTACTATAAGCCCTCTGGTATTTTTCGAATTTCTCCGAGTAGAATGCTACTGGACGGTAAACTCCGTTCTTCTCTTGAGCTAACATGGCTCCAATCCCCACGTCGCTAGCGTCGACGTAGAAGATAAAGTCTGACTCAAAGTCGGGCGAAATCAGCACTGGCGCTTCAGTCAACAACTTCTTAGTCTTCTCGAAGGACTCCTGGCATGCTTCCCCCACTTCCATCTAACGTTCTTAGATAGCAATTCAGTCAGAGGGTGTGCCACTGTCGAGAAGTTCTTGCAAAATCCTCTATAGTATCCGATCATCCCTAGATATCGTAACAATTCTTTTCTCGTCCTGGAATTCGGATAGTCTTTGATCGCCATCACTTTCTGGTCTACTGGAGTCACTTTCCCTTGACCCACGATGAAACCAAAGTATTCTAATCGGGCCTTTCCAAATTCGCTCTTGGCCAGATTAACTGTCAGGTTCGCTTCTTCCAACCATTGGAACAACTCCGTCAGTCGATTCATGTGTTGTTTCCAGCTATCGGCGTACACCACTATGTCGTCTATATACACGGCGCAGCCTTCCATCCCTCTTACAACTTCGTTCATCATCCTCTGATCCTCTGGAAACAACTTCCGCTGTTCTTCATACCAAACGGAAGCACTTTATCCGTCTGGAGTGGCAAACGCTGAGATCTTTCTCGCACTCGGAGACAAAGGGATTTGATAATACCCTTTCAGCAGGTCGACTTTGGTGACAAACCTTGCGTTTCCCACTTGGTCGACGCAATCCTTTATCCGAGGCATCGGGTGAGAATCCGACACGGTTATGGAATTCACTTTGCGATAGTCGGTGCAAAAACGATATGATCCATCACTCTTCTTGACCAGCACACAGGGCGAGCTCCACTCACCATTGCTGGGCTCAGTGAGATCATTCGCTAGCAAATATTCCACCTCCTGTCGCATGATCTTCCTCATTTCAGGACTCATCCGATAAGCGCTCTGCTTCATTGACTTTCCTCCGCGCACGTCCACCTCGTGCACCACACTCTTGTGCCGTCGGGGCACATCCGTGAAGAGCGACTTGTTCCTTCGTATCAGGGTCACTAGATCTCTCTTTTTCCCTTTATCCAGATGACGCAGCCTCTCTTCTAGATGTACTAAACTTTCTGAATTCGACAGGCGCGTACCATCGGCACGGGCCCACTTTCTTTCCTCTGCTGGCAACACTTGGCTCATCTCCATACATAGAGCCAATTTCCCTTCCTGTGACTGTGTTGCTCTCTTCACTCTCGCACTCTCTTGCTCCTCTGGGAAGTATGGCTTCAAACGATTGACATGACATACCTGTGTCTTGTTAGGGCGATTCGGCTTGCTGATCTCATAACTTACAGGACCCACACGCCGAACAACCGAGTATGGACCACCAAAGCGTGATTCCGTCACTCTACCTCTCCCAGGTAGCAACATCATCACTCTGGCTCCTGCCTCGAACTCCCTTGGGACAGCCTTCTTGTCGTACCAGATCGACATCTTCTCATGAGCTATCTTCAGGTGATCAGCAGCCAGCTCCTTCGCCGTTTTCAATCGTTCGTGGAATCTCCACACATACTCTTCCACTGTCACTAATGATTTATCCGTCATCAACTGCTCCTTCAGCATCAATAACGGGCTCCTTACTTCGTGCCCAAACACTTGCTGGAATGGAGAGAATCCCAGAGACTCAACTATAGCATCTCGGATCGCGAACAAGGCTGGACAGACAGCCTCATCCCATTCCGCTCCCTGTTCTGCACAATACAGTCTTAAGATGGTCTTCAGAGTGGAATGGAACCTCTCAATCGCTCCCTGCGATTGAGGTCTATAAGGAGACGATCGTAGTTGGGCTATTCCCCAGCTTGCAATAGCCTGCCTAAACCACCTCGACTGGAAAACACTCCCACAGTCGGAATGGATTTCCTTGGGCACACCTACCCAAGCAAAGAACCGCTGAAGGTGTCCCATGACGCATCTCGATGTCACCTTCCGCACTGGGATCGCCTATGGAAATCTCGTCGAAGCACACATGATGGTCAATAAGTAATTATTCCCTTTTCTAGTCTTAGGTAGTGGTCCCACAACGTCGATTATTAGGCGTTTAAACTCCTGGCCAAACTCAGGAACTGGAACCAAAGGTGCTTTCGGGATGGCAGGGACGTTCTTCCCCGCCCTCTGGCATGGGAAACATGTCTTGCAGATTCTTCTTACATCCGCGTCCATACCCGGCCAATAAAAATGTTCCCGAAGCCTGCTTAAAGTCTTGGTCACTCCCAAGTGACCCGCGGGATCCACTGAGTGTGCAAGCTTCAGTACCGCGTTTCTGTACTGCGCCGGCACCACCACCTGCCACTTCACTCTCAGCATATCATCGCCCGCTTCTTCCCTAACCGGTCTCCACTGCCTCATTAGCACTCCCTTCTCCACGAAGAAGTGAGTCGGTGACTCGGGTCCGGCGAGACCTCCTTCCGCCTCCCGTACTAACTCAGGAAACTCTTCCTGTTGCAGCTCACCTAGACGGGTCCGGTCAATACCTAGAGGACTGGTGAGAGTAACTTGAACACTCATATCCGACCCTTCCTCACCTGTTGCTTGCCCTCTGGCCTCTTCTCGGAACAAATGATCGAGCCCCAGGTCACCCGGCATGTTCTCTTTGGCGTGACTGGATCCGCTCGCATCATCTTCCATGACGTCTCGTCCCGACGTCACCGCGCATACCGGAAATGCCACCCTCGCAATTTCCGTTTCGCCACTGCTGGTGCCCGTCCTGCTGCTCTGTCGATAGGGCTCTATACACTCCTCACCTTTAATCAAATTCGGGAGAACACATCCCCCACAGGAGTCATTCCCTAGGATCACCCGAGCTTCCATCCTGGGCAGTAAAGCACAGACCCCTACTACGAGAGTCTGACAACCATAGTCCGAATTAAGAGTCACCTTATGAAGGGGCATCTTCACTTGTCCCCCCAACGTCCTTATCAGGGCCTCCCCTGTACTGGAACTTCTGTAGTCCTCGGGGAAGAGGGATTCACTAACAAGGGTGAAGTCGGATCCAGTGTCCCTCAGCATCCTTGCTGGCACAGGATCAGCTCCTCTTATCTTCACCGTCCCCTCACACACAAAGAGGTGAATCCTCTTCTCCCTTATCACTGGCATATCAACTGAATTATCATTGGCTTCCTCGCTTCCTATCCTCACGAAAGCCACGTTTCCACCGTGCCTGGGGCGACCGCACTCCCTTGCAAAGTGTCTTCGTCCCCCACAGTTGTAACACCAACCACCTCTCCTGGGCGACCCTCTACCAGTCACCCTGGTGGCACCAATGGTAGAGGTTCCCTGGGTCCTCCTAGGACTCCCTGTCGTCGGTTCCCGGGCAGCAGCACTCGCTCCCGAGCTAGGTCCTCTGCTCACAGCTTGGGGCTTCCTCCCCGCGTCCCTTGAGCTCTTGAACCAGGTTACTTCATCGGGTACACTACTCTTGGGAGAGTCCCCACCCGTCCTCGCTCCTCCTGAACTCCTAAAGTTCCCTCCCGACCTGGGGTAAGGCGAGTGTCTGGGCGGCCCCTCCCTCCTGAGATGTAGTGCCTCCTCCAGCATGTCGGCTCGGTCCGCTGCAGCCTTTAGGTCCTTAACACCTGCTTCTCTCACCCTTATTTGCAACTCAGGATGGAGCACTGACATAAACTTCTCCATCACTATCAGTCGTTTGATCTCATCCGCCGATTCCGCTTCCTCCGCCTTCAACCATCGTAGGAATTTCCGTTCCATATCCCTGGCGGTCTCGGCATAAGACTTCCCGGCGCTCTTGTACACTCTCTGAACCGCTTCCGGTACATCTTCGGAGTCAGCCGGAATGAGTGGAGCACCGCATTCTTAATTGCGTCGTAATTAGCACACTCTTCTAGGTCTAGCATGTTGTAGGCTTCCTGGGTCTCACCAGTCAACCTTCCCTGGACCAGAGCAGCCCAATCATCTTCAGGCCACTCCTTCAGAGTTGCTATCCATTCAAAGTGTTCGAAGAACGCCTCAGCTTGTGGTTCGAACGTAGGTAAGTCAGGTTCCCTTACCTTGAAGTCATCCCGCCGCGCAGGTAGTGCGGGCAAACCACGCTCAACGCGACGCAGTTCGACTTCTTTCTTTGCCTTTATCTTCTCCAGTTGTCTCTCTCCTTCTCGCCACAGCCGAGCTTCACGTTCCTCTCGCTGCAGCTGTGCTTCTCGCTCACGCTCCTCTCGCTGCAGCTCAGCTGCACGTTCCTCTCGCTGCAACTCAGGTGCACGTCCCTCTCGCTGCAGCCGTGCTTCTCGCTCACGCTCCTCTCGCTGCATTTGCGCTTCTCTCTCCTCTCGTTGCAGCTGGGTTTCCAGTTGCATCTTCATTATTTCCAGTTGCAGGCTCCTCTTACTACAGCTGGACCTTCCACTGCTCCCATGCTCACTGTGAATTCCCTCCACACCGGTAGGCGCTTGGGGTGACTCCAGTCGGGACGGTTCACCTTGCGATGGCTCTTCTTGGGACGGCTCCTCTCCCGTCGCCTCCTCTCGAGCTGAGAGCTTTGCCATGATCTCTATCCTTCGCTCCGCAATTTTAGTTGTTCTCAACCTAATCCCAAAGTGGTTTGCCACTTGTTGGAGCTGGGCCTTGGTAAACCCTTCCAAAATTCTCTCGTCTCTTGTGTCAATAAATTTCTTTACTCTGTCCTCCTCCTTCTCTATATCACCGAGCATACACGACAGCACAGACAAGTTAGTAGGTACTAATTTCACCGTTTCAGTCCCTTAGCTGGTTGGGTAACAGTACCACTGAATTCACTGGCCACACTGTATTAGTACACTGGCAACACTGTCTTGAATTTTGGGCAACACTGTAGCTTGATTAACACACCTTGGCGAAGTTTCCAGTTCTTGGCTACCGTGGTTCGGATCCTGGCAAGGTCGCCAGTTCTTGTCACGGGGGGGGGGGGGGCGGGGCTCCGCTAGCACTTGGCTGCTAGGGGCTCAGAAGGCAGAATACTCAGCCCCTCCGACTCCCGAGATTCACCGGGTCTCCTTGGTCCCACAGAAGAGGACCAGCAATGCCCACCTCCGCAGGTCTTTGCTTCCACCACTGAAAGGGGGTGCCACTGATTCACCCTGAAAGCCCTTCAGTCAAACACGGGGAAACTACTGTTAACAGTTCCGGCCTAGACCCATGGAGGAGTGAAGGAAGACTCAGGCTCACCTTATAACAATAACCTCCCTGAGTCTTGCCTGCCAGACAAAAAGGTTGCAGGAACTCCTTTCCTGCCTGCCTTCTCTATCTTTCTCTTAACAAGGTAGCCAGCTGGGTTATTATACCTGCACCCCAGCGATGCAGTTCAGTGGGTGTATTATATATTGTTTGTTGCCAGAGTGTTGCTACTCCCATAGATATGCTATCGAACTGTCAACCCAGGGTACTCTCCTATAAGGGCCTGTGTGGCTTTACCTCTCTCTAGCCACTACGTTACTAGTTGCCACCATTTAGGCTCTGATACTGATAGGATGGCTAAGGGTACACGTTTATATAAGTCTGTGCTGTTTACCACTCTCCAGGCAATAAGAACTTCTATAGAGAACGTGGTATTCCCTAGGTGGTACTATGATAACTCTCGTGTATGCTCATAGAGAAATATTATAATGGAGGCACACTTAAACACAATAATAAAATGTGTGAATTTGCTGACACAAATTACATGATCACACATATGATTACAAGCAATAAATGAAAATGAAAATAAGGATGATAAATCTGGAGATCGTCAGCAACTCTTCTTCCACGACCTCCAGGCTCCTTCAACTGGGCAGATAGACAGGAGTCACACACTCTCTCACAGAAGGGCCTCTTCACCACGTCGGCACCTCTTCTTCACTGTCCTGCCGTCCACACACACTGTCCTCTCTAACAGTCCTGGACACAAGCTGCCTACAGCCTATTCTACTACTAAAGTATTAATGTCATATTGCCACATACATGAGTAAATATTGTGGCCTATCTAGCCAACTCAAACAAAGGGGTAATGGGAGGGAAAATGATCTACCTTTACATTCCTGGCTCACGACGCCTGTCCCTCGATGGTGTGAGGTTCCCACGCTTCCTGAGTCGATCCTTGACGATCCAGGAACGTTCCACAGGTCCCCAGGTGTCGTGAAGCCTTTGCGTCGTCGCCGTTCCAATCCCTGAGATTTAGCTACCCCAATCCTGGTTCATCAATGGGTGCTGAGCTAATCGCTATATTCACACACTCGTCCCTTCCACAAGGCATTGCTCCTTGTCCTAGGAACGGTGTCGTCCCTCCAACACTCTCATTGGATGTGATCCGGTCACAGCTCTGCCTGCCCGCAGCACCTTTCAGACCCTTCCACGTCAAGCGTCGCTGCCCAGCATCGTCGCCGAATATTTTCCAAGTTTGGCACTTCTCTGCTCAATCAACTCGGTTCCTTTTTGCTTCCCAGAAGCGCAGGGTCTCCAATGCATAAGGTGGGCTGCGATGGCTAGCTCTAATCCACTGAGAAAGGCCTGTAGAAGCTCCAATCCTTGAGAGTTAACAGAGGTGCGTCCTATCGACTCCACAGTCAGGTCAACTCTGACATTGGCGCCGCCCAGGGCACTCGGTGACGTCACGGCGGGCTCTGATTGGTCGCCTGTGACCGAAGTCACCCAATCCACACACGGCTAGCGTCCCTTCCAAAACGTCATACCCGCAATAGGGGATACTCTTCCATTTATATCAGGGCGCCAATTTCTCTTACTTACAACTTAAAATGTAACTTTCTCCCATAACTGGCGGCCCATCTGGTCGCCACACATACCAACAGACTTCCCTGTACCTCAGAGAGTCAGTAGGGAGAGTTGATATGACTCTTAAAGCAGGCAAACGAAAGAGATAGGAGAGGGCACCGTAACACTACACAACAAGGTCAGTCTAGAGGTTGATCAACGATCTCCTACACAGGAAGAACGGATACTCTTATAATTCACTTACTTATTTATTAACCCCTTAACAACCCCCCATATACATTCACACCAATAACAATAATAATAATAACTTTACCACACTATCTTACGTTAAAAAGCCTTGGTCCACATAGGCAGGATACAAGGTTTTACACTGAACACAAGCTAGGGTAAAGCTCTACTAGTGAAACACTTAAAGCTTGAGTAGCTTAGGGGTAGCGCCCAACTGGTACCTAACACAACACAACAAAACACTACACTAGGGGTACCCCAAAACACTGGCAACTACTACCACAGGTCTACACAAATCTACAACTTCCAAAGTAGGCACACTTACAATACAATAAATAGAACTTAACTTAAGGTAAGGGAAATAAGTAAGAGGAAGGGTAGAAGGGGAGTGAGGCGCCGAGCCACAGAGTCCAGTTGTTTACACCTCAAACGCCTAGCAGAGAAGAACACTTTCAGCGACCAGATCAGGGCTTCCGCCTTGTGGTGCCTGGAGGAGCCTAATTGATCGTGCAGCTATACATATTAAAAATCTTCCCCTATGCATCATCTTGTTACTTTACTCGTTCTCAGGATAGTTAATCTGATAACAGTCTCCGTGGTGTAGTGGTAGTACACTCGCCTGGCGTTCCACGAGCACTATGTCATGGGCTCGTATCCTGGCCGGGGAGGATTTACTGGGCGCAATTCCTTAACTGTAGCCTCTGTTTAACGCAACAGTAAAATGTGTACTTGGATGAAAAAACGATTCTTCGCGGCAGGGGATCGTATTCCAGGGACCTGCCCGAAACGCTACGCATACTAGTGACTGTACAAGAATGTAACAACTCTTGTATATATCTCAAAAAAACAAAAAAAAAACAATGTTATACTTAATCCACAGCAAGTAAGTAAGTCTGAATGCTTCGTGAGCAACAAGATTCGTCTTACGTCTGGCAAGGAAGATACGACAAATGCCCTTCGCAATGCGTATCAAATATAAAGTCGTTTATTTAGCTCAATTTGACCTCTGGTTCCAACTGAGGACCCCAGGGTCGTAACACTCCTGTCCTCTTCAGAGAAAAAAAATGTGACTACTAGAATAGTAGTCATATTTTTTTTTTTTGTAAGAGTATACAGAGAATAAAAAGGAAAATCCAAGACATAAAAGAATATCAATCAAAACAGCAATTTCTCTGCAAGAAAAGTACAAAGGAATTATCTGAAAGAAAACACATACACAGAAAAAACAGGAAGTAAATAAATTGGACACGGAATATTTAATGTCACAGGAGAACCTACAAAAAAAATAAATAACTAAAGCATGACAGTTGGTATATGGCTTCCTGTGGCTCAGATGAATGTTCTTTTTCAACCGGAGCACTGGATACTCCAGAATGGCACTGATTTTATCTTGCCGAGGTAACACTTTTCCTTCGCCACTTCATAACCGAGGTACGTCACTGTGCCTTGGCCAAAATGACACTTTTTTGCATTCTAGGTTAGATTTTGGCTTAAGGCTTAACAATCCTGGCTTACAAAGGGATACTTAAATCCATTAATAAAAAACATGACCTTGAGAAGAAGTATAGGTTAGGAACCGTCTCCAGAGAATTCTCAAAGAATTACTCGTTATTGCTATCTAAAATAATTAGACGAGCCAAAACTAAGTACTACGAAGATAAATTTACCCAAATAAAGAGCAACATTAAAAAACTTGGAGCACAATTTCACAAATATTGGGATCAAAGATGATTTTAAACAACAAACCAACACTCCTGTCCAATAACAATGCTCAGCTTTCAGCCTCTGATTCTGCTATTGAGTTCAATAGGTTCTTCTCTTCCATTGGGTCATCCCTTGCAAATGATATTCCATCTTCCAGTACTGATATTAAGGACTATCTTACAGGTAACTATCCACAGTCTCTGTACCTAAAGCCTACTAATTCCACTGACGTCAATGATAATCCTTTCCCTTAAAACCAAGTCTAGTGCCCTTGAGGAGATACCAACTTTAATTTACAAAAAAGCCTCCAGATCTTTAGCCCCTGCTATTGCATTGCTCTTCAACAAGTCACTTGAACTCCAAACCTTTCCAGATATTCTAAAAAAGCAAGAGTAACCCCTGTCCACAAATGTGGTGATCTCACAGATGTTAACAACTACAGACCTTTATCAGTCCTTCCTAACTTGTCAAAAATATTTGAAAAACTAATCTACAAGCAGCTTTACTCTTATCTAGCCAAACACAATATACTTAGCTCTTGTCAATATGGCTTCAGACCCAAAAAAAGCACTAACTATGCACTTATTAGTATGATTAACCTGATTCATGCAGCTCTTGATAAAAATGAGTTCCCTGTTGGGTTATTTGTGGACCTGCGTAAGGCTTTTGACACTGTCAACCATCAAAACCTTCTCCTTAAATTACATCATTATGGAGTCAGAGAACACTTCCTGCAATACCTCAAATCTTACCTTACTTATCTTACGTATGTTTCTGTGAATAATTCAATTTCTCCCACCTTACCCATCAACATTGGTGTTCCTCAGGGCAGCATACTTGGCCCTCTCCTCTTTCTCATCTACATTAATGACCTTCCAAATGCTTCCCAACACCTCAAACCAATTCTATTTGCTGACGACACAACCTTCATTTACTCCAGTCCTGACCCCCTTGCTCTAAATGCCACAGTAAATACTGAGCTAAGTAAAGTTCATCTTTGGCTAACTGCCAACAAACTCACCCTTAACATTGACAAAACTTTCTATATTCTGTTTGGCAATAAATCCTCTAATCAAATAAATCTCAAAATAAACAGTACCCAAATTTGTAACAAATTAGATGGCAAGTTCCTTGGCGTTCTCATTGATCACAAGCTGAATTTCCAGGGACACATTTTAAATATATCAAAAAAAGTTTCAAAAACTGTTGGCATTCTTTCTAAGATCAGATATTATGTACCCCGCCCTGCCCTGGTGACTCTCTATTACTCCCTCATCTATCCATATCTCAACTATGGTATTTGTGCTTGGGGTTCTACTACCCAAAATCATTTACGTCCTCTAATTACTCAACACAAAGCTGCTATTAGGACAATATCCAATGCTGGCCCCAGACATCACTCAGTACCCCTACTGAAATCTCTGAATATGTTAGATATCAAGTCACTGCACATTCTCTCATGTGTATTATACATATATAAAACGCTGTACTGTAATGCCAATCCTGACCTCAAAAGCTTCATTGAAGGTTGTAACCGAACCCATGAGCACCACACCAGAAATAAATACAGTTTTGATATTCCAAGAGTACGACTCAATCAAACTAGAAATGCTCTACAAATCAAGGGACCCAGAATGTGGAATGACCTTCCCAACCATGTTAAAGACTGTACCCTCTCAACCAGTTTAAGATAAAAACTAAGCACTACCTAATAAATTCCCTGTAACCTACCTTACCCCTCTATTGTCAATTCATGTCTGTTTTTAAACAATGCTGTTTGTCAATGTTGTTTGTCGACCTAATTATATTTGTGCTGCTTTTTCAGCCATGTTTTCCCCCTTTTTTTTATCTCTATTTTTGTTTGTTCTCAACACATTTTATTCTTTATACTCAATTAATATTAAGCTTTAGTCATTAATGTTTTTCTTGCCCGAAACGCTTTGCGTAATAGTGGCTTTAGGCATTGTATGTACTAGTTCTATCCATAAATCCTAAATCTTTGTAAAATCTCTTGTCTGTATGTACCTTACCTAAATAAAGATTTATTTATTTATTTATTTATTTATTTATTTAGTTATTTATTTATTTATTTGCACTTTTCAAAACTATGAACAACTGGTGTAACCTAGCTATGCGGTCAGTCCAATTACTATCAAAGAGCACAATGTCATCTAAATACGCCCAACAATTTGGCACGTTAGCGAGCAAAGAGTTCAGTAGCCTCTGGAACGTGGCAGGGGCATTACGCAAGCCGAACGGTGACACTTGATACTCAAAAACACCCTCGGTGTCACGAACGCAGTTAGTTGTTTAGTACGTTCAGTGAGCGGGATTTGATAGTACCCCCTTGAGAGATCGAATTTCGAGACGTACTTGGAGTTCCTTATTTCGTCGATGCAGTACTCGAGACGGGGCAACGGAGAGGCATCCACAATGGTCACCTTGTTGAGCTGCCGGTAGTCGGTGCATAATCGCCCGGAGCCGTCTGGTTTGGGAACCAAAAGGCAGGGCGAGCACCAAGAGCCCTGGCTCGGCCGGATGAGGCCGTGCTGGAGCAAGAAGTCGACCTCCTTCCGTACGATGGCCTTCTTTTCTGGATTCATCCGATAGGGTTGAAGGCGAATTGGGGTGTAGTCCGTCAACTTGACATCATGGTAAATGGCATCAGTCTGGGTCGGGACCTCCCCGAACAGACTGGAGAATTCGTCAAGCAACGACTGCACCTCTTCACGTTGGGACATCTGCAAATGGGACAGTCCCTCCTCCACAGCATTCACAGAACTAGAATTATTGAGAATGAGATTAGTTGGGTCCCCAGAACAATCATCCCCTCCCTCACTGGAAATGGAAACATTGGTTAGTGCAATGGGCCTGGGGCTCTGGAACTTCTTCAGCCAATACAAGTGTACGAGCATGACCTGGTTACGCTTGTCAGAGTGCCTCACTTTGTACGTGAGCTCCCCAGTCTTTTCTGTCACAATGTAGGGGCCTTTGTACTTGTGGGACATAGTGTTCCCTAGTCGAGGCTTTAATACCAGTACAGGGTCACCAGGCTGAAATTCCCGCAACTTAGCCTTAGCATCGTTTCGTTCTTTCATATTTACTTGGGCCTTCCCAAGATACTTTAGTGCAGCAGCCTTGCAGTCCTTGAGTTTCTGGTGGTGTTGCGCAAAGAAAGCCGAACCTTCGGTTAACGTTCCGTTCCCTAACAGATTCTCCTGTAACATTTGCAATGGTCCACGAACTTTATGGCTAAAGACTAACTCAAAAGGAGAACAACCCAGTGAACTTTGCAACCCCTCCCTAGCAGCAAACAAAACATACGGCAAGTTCTCATCCCAGAAGGTATGGGAACTTTCGCATGATGTCTTCAACATCTGCTTCAGAGTTAGATGGAACCGTTCTATTACCCTCTGACTCTGCGGATGTGGGCTGGAAACCTTATGAGTTATTCCATGGTCCTTACAAAATTGTTCAAAAGTATCAGACTTAAAGTTAGTACCATTGTCAGTTTGCACGACCCGAGGCATACGAGCAACAACAGTCTTTGCTCGGATGTTCCTTGCAGCAAAAGCCTCTGGGTAACGAGTCGTGATACACATCATCGTGATTAGGTAAATATTACCAGACTTAGTTCTAGGTAATGGACCAACACAGTCCATTACCACATGAGAAAATGGTTCCTCCGGCACGACAATAGGCCTAAGAGGAGCTTTAGGATGAGTCTGGTTTGGTTTCCCAACAAGTTGACAAGCAATACATGCATTACAAAATTTTGCCACATCGCTTTTCAGCTTGGGCCAGAAAAAATACTTTAAGATTTTGTGATAAGTAATATTAATACCTTGATGACCCCCCATAGGATCATCATGGGCAGCTGACAAAACTCTTTCTCTATAGTAGGTTGGCAACATAACCTGGTGGACTACCTCCCACTCATTTGACAAGGGAGCACTCTGTGGTCTCCATTTTCTCATCAAAATCCGATCATTGTAGTAGTACCCAGTTGCTGCGTCTACAATTTCCTCCATAGAGACGGCTGCCTCATGACAATCTGCAAGACTGGGGTCAGCCTTCTGTAACTCACTCAAGGAGGCGTCCAGGCCTTGGTCAGATGCCATTGGCCGAGGCTCAACAGTGTTGTCCTCCACCTCTTCACTGCTCTCGGCAGGCGGCGGTGGCAGGCTCTCCACAATGTCCTCGGCCACGTCATCGAGTCGGGCCATGAATGTGTCCATAAGGTCCACTTGGCTTTCACCACTCGGAAAGTCCCTCGTGTCCTCGGGATTTACCACCTTGGCAAGCACAGGGCTGCCCTTACACCACGAGCGTAGCTCTCATCCTGTAAATACACGTAGGTAATTACACTTAGGTAATTACATTTAAGTCCCATAGACCTGGTCACCGCGCACGCAGGGTACACCACATTATCCTCTGCGGTGGGTGGATCCAGGCAAACCTTAGGGGTAGGCAACATAATAGGCAGTTTGGAGTCCCCTACCTTACCCCCTGCTAAATCATTACCCAATATTACATCAACATTAGGGAAAGGTAGGTACGAAGTGACTCCGACTGTACAAACACCCTTGTGGAAATCTGATTCCAGGGTAACCTTATGGAGGGCTACTGCTCGAGTATCACTAGTGACACCCTCGACCAGTACCACCTCTCCAGTGCCGAGAGTGTTGGCACCTTGCAAAGCACTCTCTAAAATTAAAGTCTGGATGGCACCGGTGTCTCAGAAGATCACCACGTCCTTCCAGGAAGAACCCTCAGACAAAAGTAGTCTCCCTTTCGATAAGAATGGGGTAAGCAGGTCCAACCACTGTGGGTTGGAGGTCTTACTCCCTAACCCTTCAGAAGGCCTCAAGCCCTGTGTCACAACGAGAGCATTGGGTCTTTTTTCCGAGTACAGTTGCCAACAACGGCTAATAGTGTGGTTTGGACGTTTACAGTGACCACAGATACGTCGGGGAGAAGAGACATTACTAACAGAATTACCCTTCGGTTCACCCTTAGGTGCCGTGGGGCTAGACACTTTAACAGGGTTAGTTATGTCTGAAGCAGAAGGTGCATTAGTTAAAGGGTTAGAATGAGCTGGTCTGGACTGGCTGTGGGTATGAGTTTTGCTACTCTGTGGGGTAAAATTATTTTTATTGGGCCTTTTGCCCGCCAACTGGTAGTTTTCTGCCATCTTGACCAAATCCCCTATTTTAGAATCTACCTCTATCCTTCCTCTAATATACTGTGCTACATTATCTGGCATATTATCTATAAACTGTTCCAATAAAATTAAATTCTTCAGTGCCTCGTATGTTTCGGCTTTAGCCGAGCGAATCCATTTATCAAACAATCTAATTTGATCATTAGCAAATTCAGTGAACGGTTGGTTGTGAGTAGGCCTAAGGTTGCGATAAGATTGGTGGTGAGCTTCAGGAGTAATTTCATATGCCCTCAAAATTCGTTCCCTGACTTTATCATATTCAAAACACTCTTCGTCAGGCATTTTTATAAAAATATCTTGGGCCTTACCCCTAAGTCTTTCCTGTAGGATTTTCACCCACTCTTCCTTTGGCCAGGTCATGGACATGGCCAATCTCTGAAAATGGTTGAAAAACCTTTCAGGGTCCGACTCTGAAAATTCAGGCAAGTTATGCTTTTTCTCATAATACCTGGGGTATGAATCCCCGGCAGGTGGTGGTCCAGTGGCATTCGCTCTAATTCTAGCCTCCTCGGTTTTGAGTCTTTGCTCCTCTAATTTATTTTTGCTAACTCTAGAGCTAACTCTCTGTCCCTATGAGCTGCACTTTCCGTTTTTCTAGGCTGGCATAAAGGTGTATCACTTGCCAATAGTTCTTCATCAATACAATTTTGTACTATTTCATTCACCAAAGTCCACTTTTTATCCACGTCATTTAATTCTAGGCCAAATTCCTTGCCTAACAATACTAAATTAGATTTGGTAAGTTTCTTTATCTCTACCACTGAAGGCTCCTTTGCCAGTCTCTGCATTTCAGATGCCATCACTAATAATTTTAGCTCCTAGCCACAGAAAAAAATATAAAAAATAATAAAAATTGGAAAAAAACAAAAATTTGCACGGCCCCTAACACAAGGCCTCTTGAGCCTCTTGAGCTAATATTTAAGCCTCTTGAGGTGCTTCCGGGGCTTAGCGCAGCCCGGTCATTGACCAGGCCTCCTGGTTGCTGGACTGATCAACCATGCTGTTGGACGCGGCTGCTTGCAGCCTGACGTATGAGTCACAGCCTGGTTGATCAGGTATCCTTTGGAGGTGCTTATCCAGTTCTCTCTTGAACACTGTGAGGGGTTTGCCAGTTATGCCCCTTATGTGTAGCGGGAGCGTGTTGAACAGTCTCGGGCCCCTGATGTTGATAGAGTTCTCTCTCAGAGTACCAGTTGCACCTCTGTTTTTCAACGGGGGTATTCTGCACATCCTGCCATGTCTTCTGGTCTCATGTGATGTTATTTCTTTGTGCAGGTTTGGGACCAGCCCCTCTAAAATTTTCCATGTGTAAATTATTATGTATCTCTCCCGCCTGCGCTCAAGGGAGTACAGATTTAGGCTCTTTAGTCGGTCCCAATAGTTTAGATGTTTTACCGAGTGGATTCTAGCAGTAAAGGATCTCTGCACGCTCTCCAGGTCAACAATTTCTCCAGCTTTGAAAGGGGCTGTCATTGTGCAGCAGTACTCCACTCTAGAGAGCACAAGCGTTTTGAAAAGTATCATCATCGGTATAGCATCTCTAGTGTAAAAAGTTCTTGTTATCCAACCTGTCATTTTTCGTGCAGTTGTGACGGCCACTTTATTGTGTTCTTTAAAGGTAAGGTCTTCCGACATGAGTACACCCAAATCCTTTACATTGCCTTTTCGTGCTATGTTATGATTTGTCTGAGTTTTGTACGTGGTTTCCGTTTTTATATTTTCATTTTTCCATAGTGCATGAGCTGGAACTTATCTTCGTTAAACACCATATTATTTTCTGTAGCCCATATAAAGACCTGATCTACATCTGACTGGAGGTTTGCCGTGTCCTCTATGTTGCCTACTCTCATGAAGATCCTGGTGTCATCTGCAAAGGATGATACAGTGCTATAGGTTGTGTTCTTGTCTATGTCCGATATGAGGATGAGAAAAAGTACTGGAGCAAGCACAGTACCCTGAGGGACTGAGCTCTTAATGGTTGATGGGCTGGATTTTATTTTGTTGACTATTACACATTGGGTTCTGTTGGTCAGGAAATTGTAGATCCATCTGCCTATTTTTCCGGTAATTCCTTTTGAGCGCATTTTATGTGCAATAACACCATGGTCACATTTATCAAAAGCTTTTGCGAAATCTGTGTAAATTACATCAGCGTTTTGTTTGTCTTCCATAGCATCTAATGCCATATCATAGTGGTCCAGCAACTGCGACAGGCAAGAGCGCCCTGTTCTGAAACCATGTTGTCGGGGGTTATGGAGATGCTGTGCTTCCATGTATTTTGTGAGCTTACTTCTTAGCACTCTCTCACAAATTTTAATGATGTGCGATGTTAACGCTATCGGTCTGTAATTTTTTTGCCTCTGCCTTATTTCCTCCTTTATGAAGTGGTGCTATCTCTGCTGTTTTTAGTATATCAGGAATAACGCCAGTATCTAGGCTTTGTCTCCACAGAATGTGGAGGGCCTGCGATAGTGGTTTTTTACAGTTCTTGATGAATATGGAGTTCCAAGAGTCCGGACCTGGTGCAGAGTGCATAGGCATACTGTTTATGGCTTCTCCAAAATCCAGTGGGGATAGGGTGACGTCTGATATATGATTTGATGTTGGTATCATATCCATGAAAAATTACTACACTAACTAACCTCAATCGTTAAGGGATCCAGCTGGGTGTCCAGTCAGTGCAATCTTTTGCTAGATGAGCTGGGCCCTAGGCTAACACACAACCGTTCTGTGGAAACAAGAATTTTTAGTTTTGGCACTCAAAAATCTAACTTTTTACATTTATAAAGTTCATCCCGGACTGGCCAACCACTTGTTACAAATAGTGGTCTGTACTATGGGGGATCTAGTATTAACTGGATGTAGGAGCAATAGTAAGCATTAAGAGTTATCAAAATGGGAGATCTAAAAGGCCCGGCCCCCAAATAAAACTATAAGCAGTGCTGAATACTTGCCTACACAACAAGGTCAGTCTAGAGGTTGATCAACGATCTCCTACACAGGAAGAACGGATACTCTTATAATTCACTTACTTATTTATTAACCCCTTAACAACCCCCCCATATACATTCACACAATAACAATAATAATAATAACTTTACCACACTATCTTACGTTAAAAGCCTTGGTCCACATAGGCAGGATACAAGGTTTTACACTGAACACAAGCTAGGGTAAAGCTCTACTAGTGAAACACTTGAAGCTTGGGTAGCGTAGGGATAGTGCCCACGTGGTACCTAACACAACACAACAAAACACTACACTAGGGGTACCCCAAAACACTGGCAACTACTACCACAGGTCTACACAAATCTACAACTTCCAGAGTAGGCACACTTACAATACAATATATATAACTTAACTTAAGATAAGGGAAATAAGTAAGAGGAAGGGTAGAAGGGGAGAGAGGCGCCGAGCCACAGAGTCCAGTTGTTTACACCTCGAACGCCTAGCAGAGAAGAACGCTTCCAGCGACCAGATCAGGGCTCCCGCCTTGTGGTGCCGGGAGGAGCCTAATTGATCGCGCAGCTATACATATTAAAAATCTTCCCTTATGCATCATCTTGTTACTTTACTCGTTCTCAGGATAGTTAATCTGATAACAATGTTATACTTAATCCACAGCAAGTAAGTAAGTCTGAATGCTTTGTGAGCAACAAGATTCGTCTTATGTCTGGCAAGGAAGATACGACAAATGCCCTTCGGAATGCGTATCAAATATAAAGTCGTTTATTTAGCTCAATTTGACCTCTGGTTTCCAACTGAGGAACCCAGGGTCGTAACAAAGGGGAGAGCATTGATGGATAGGGAGGATACATATGAGGCTTTGGTCTGTCTGATATACTGTAGCGAATTCCGTGAAGTACACCCACACTCACACACCCTGACACACACAAACACGTATCTAGAGCAAATCTACACTGCACCTAGACAGGTCAACACTCTCTAAACTCACCTGTAATCCTGCAGAGGTGAGACCATACGACAAGACGGTGGAGATCACGAAGCTGGAGGTGCCAGAGTCGCCCAGGGTCGGAGACGACGTCACCCTCACCTGTCGCTTCAAGCTGCATGGCAACGGACACAACCTCTACACAGTCAACTGGTGGAGGGACAAAGACCAGTTCTACACCTACAAGGGCACCAACCACGACTCCAAACATGCCTTCACCTTTCGTGGAATACAGATGAATGTGAATAATGCAACCATGCTGTCTTGCCAGCCATGCTGTCTTGCGAACCATGATGTCTTGTAACCATACTGTCTTGCCAACCATGCTGTCATGCCAACCATGCTGTCTTGTAACCATGCTGGCTGGCAACCATGCTGTCTTGCCAACCATGATGTCTTGTAACCATGCTGTCTTGCCAACTATGCTGTCTTACAACCATGCCGTCTTGCCAACCATGCTGTCTTGCCAACTATGATGTCTTGTATCCATGCTGTCCTGCCAACTATGTCTTGTAGCCATGCTGGCTGGCAACTATGCTGTCTTACAACCATGCTGTCTTACAACCATGCTGTCTTACAACCATGCTGTCTTACAACCATGCTGTCTTACAACCATGCTGTCTTACAACCATGCTGTCTTACAACCATGCTGTCTTACAACCATGCTGTCTTACAACCATGCTGTCTTACAACCATGCTGTCTACTGTAACAACTGAAGCAACTCCAGGGACCTGCCCGAAATGCTACGCGTACTAGTGGCTGTACAAGAATGTAACAACTCTTGTATATATCTAAAAAAACCTGTTTTAAAATAAGTAATTGTATGGGAGGCAGTGGGATACGCCCTTGTACAAAAGTTAGAGACAAGCGGTAGTTGACCTGACCCGACAACACGGAGTATCTCCCTTGGGATTAGCAGTTTAGATCACAAAATGGCCGGCGCCTTTGTCTTAAGCAACGTATAATTAACTATTTTACAGAATTCAGTAAGTTAGAGAAATTCAAGTCTTCATTCCAATTGTATTCAATAGTATTCCTGTTTAAAGTATCAAGAGTATCCTCAATTGTCGGAATATTGAGCGAGTCACCATCAGTGACGTCATTAGCTAAGGACTAGCCTCGGACGCGGAGCGATTTTGGCGACCCGAGGTCACGGGTCACCAAAGCCTTCCACATTTAGTAATTCTAAAAGGTCAAATAGCCATTTTGTAATTGGAAATAGCCTTTCCCTAAGATACCTGTGCAATTACCTTCAGTTTAAAAGAGTTAAACCATCTGGGTTGTTCAGGGCAACAGAGATTAGTTGTTCACCTTAAACCTTGCTAGTAAACTTAGTGAGCCTGGCGTAGGAATACCCCTCCAGCCTCGTGGTGAGGAGAGTGAGGTAGAATTCAGTGTGGACCGGTCAACAATTGGGAGAGGTCGTCCATCTCCACCTCTCCCCAAGATCAGCACTACATCTAGCTGGTCGCAGTAAAAGGTAGAGTCTGCTATAGTTTTGTATTGGCAAATAGTTCATATCATGCCTCTTAGGGAGTGTTAACTATAGGGAGTGCTTGTATTTAGATTTTGTTTAGATTCTGAATAAATAAACCAATTAGTTTGTAATTTGCATTTTATTATTTCCTTGTTTTCATATTTCTCATGTCCTTGTCATGTGGTCTCCACGAGGCTAAGTTTAGTTGAGCCACAAGCCTAACAAAGCGTAAGAGTTCAGTTATCCCTTTGTTTGCTATAATTTCCCACTCTTAACATAGAGTCTTCCCTCCTCTTCCAAGTAATTGGGGATCAAGTCCCAAGGTGTTGACGTGTGATTAATCGGTCCAGACCCCGATTAATTAACGCTTCATGTTAATGGTCTGGTGGTGGCAGCAGAAGGAGATTCTAGAGTTTGCTGAGAGTCTAGTACCACGTCGTGAGGCTGTAGAACCTTAGCCGGTCAAAACGGCTAAGACCACAAGGCGTGGGATTCGGCTTACAGTAGCTCTGGGGTCCCTTGGGTTTAAGCGAAGTCAATAGAATACGGGCAGAGGGTAAGGGAGAGTAAGAGAGTTTAGAGAAGATAACCCCCCCCCCCCCCGTGTTATATTACAACCATGTTGTTCTACAACCATTTTGTCTTACAACCATGCTGTCTTGCCAACCATGCTGTCTTACAACCATACTCGCTTGCAACCACGTCCTACAACCATTTTGTAGTAAATGGTAAGGTTGTATCGTCAGCAAATAGAATTGGTTTGAGGTATTGGGAAGCATTTGGAAGGTCATTAATGAAGATGAGAAAGAGGAGAGGGCCAAGTATGCTGCCCTGAGAAACACCAATGTTGATGGGTAGGGTGGGAGAAATTGAATGGTTCACATAAACATACTGGAGCCTGTCAGTAAGGTAAGATTTGAGGTATTGCAGGGAGTGTCCTCTGACTCCATAATGATGTAATTTAAGGAGAAGGTTTTGATGGTTGACAGTGTCAAAAGCCTTACGCAGGTCCACAAATAACCCAACAGGGAACTCATTTTTATCAAGAGCTTCATTAATTAAGTTAATCATACTAATAAGTGCATCATTAGTGCTTTTTTGGGTCTGAAGCCATATTGGCAAGAGCTAAGTATATTGTGCTTGGCTAGATAAGAATAAAGCTGCTTGTAGATTAGTTTTTCAAAATTTGTTGATAAGTTAGGCAGGATTGAAATAGGTCTGTAGTTGTTAACATCTGTGAGATCACCACATTTTTGGACAGGGGTTACTCTCGCTTTTTTAGAATATCTGGAAAGGTTTGAAGTTCAAGTGACTTGTTGAAGAGCAATGCAATTGCAGGGGCTAAGGATCTGGAGGCTTTTTTGTAAATTAATGTCGGTATCTCCTCAAGGGCACTAGACTTGGTTTTAAGGGAAAGGATTACCTCATTGACGTCAGTGGAATTAGTAGGCTTTAGGTACAGAGACTGTGGATAGTTTCCTGTAAGATAGTCCTTAACATCAGTACTGGATGATGGAATATCATTTGCAAGGGATGACCCAATGGAAGAGAAGAACTTATTGAACTCAGTAGCAGAATCAGAGGCTGAAAGCTGACCATCGTTATTGGACAGGAGTGTTGGTTTGTTGTTTAAAATCTTCTTTGATCCCAATATTTGTTAAGGGATTGTAAGCCAGGGATTGTTAAGCTTTTTGGTTGTGACTTGTTTAGTAAGCATAGGAAAGTGGGTGTTATAAAGGCTAAGAGTTTTTTGGAGAAAAGATTGCACTGCTAGGTTGATGTCCTCTATGTTACCTAACTCGGACTCCCAGTTGACATTATCAGTAGCAGTTATAAAATTGTCTATAGCAGATTCATTGTGCAGCCTAAAACTTATCACCCTTGACTCTAGAGGTGATTTGTTAATGTTAGTTAAGAGAAATGTGGGGTAATGGTCTGTAGTGCTATCGGTGATTATACCTGAAGTAAGCGGAGAGGTTATGTTGGTCCAGATGTAATCTAGAGTCGTGGCAGTACTATCAGTGATTCTAGTAGGTCTAGTGATTAAGGGTATGAGGAAGCAGGAATTCATACAGTTGAGGAAGCTAACAGCAGTAGGGTGTTCAGGCTCGCAGAGGTCAATATTAAAGTCCCCTGCGATAATTAGATGGCTTTTGTTCAGTCTGTTATATCTGAATATCTGGAAAGGATATCTGGAAAGGTTTGGAGTTCAAGTGACTTGTTGAAGAGTAATGCAATAGCAGGAGCCAAAGATCTGGAGACTTTTTTTGTAAATTAAAGTTGGTATCTCCTCAAGGGCACTATAGACTTGGTTTTAAGGCAAGGATTATGTCAGTAACATCAGTGGAGTTATTAGGCATTAGGTACAGAGAATGTGGATAGTTTCCTGTAAGATAGTCCTGGATATTAGTACTGGACGATGGAATATTATTTGCAAGGGATGACCCAATGGAAGAGAAGAACCTATTGAACTCAAGAACAGTGTCAGAGGCTGAAAGCCGGCCATCATTATTTGATAGGAGTATTGGTTTGTTATTTATAATCTTCTTTGATCCCAATATTTGAGAAATTGTGCTCCACGTTTTCTTAATATTGTCCTTTGTGTGGGTAAATTTATCTTCGTAGTATTTAATTTTGGCTCTCCTAATTATTTTAGATAGCAATGATGAGTAATTCTTTGAGAATTCTTTGGAGACAATTCCTAACCTATACTTCTTCTCAAGGTCATGTTTTTTATTAATGGATTTAAGTATCCCCTTTGTAAGCCAAGGATTTTTTAGCCTTTTAGTTGTGACTTGTTTCTTTAGCATAGGACAGTGGGTGTTATAAAGGCTGAGAGTTTTTTGAAGAAATAATTGAACTGCTAGGTTGATGTCCTCTATGTTCCCTAATTCAGATTCCCAGTTGATATTAGCAGCAGCAGCTATAAAATTGCCTATAGCAGTTTCATTGTGCTGCCTAAAGCTTATCTCCCTTGCCTCTAGAGGTGGTTTGTTAATGTTGGTTAGGAGAAATGTGGGGTAATGGTCTGTAGTGCTATCGAGGATTATCCCTGAAGTATGTGGAGAGGTTATGTTGGTTCAGATGTGATCAAGAGCTGTGGCAGTACTATCAGTGATTCTAGTAGGTTTAGTGATTACGGGTATATGAGGAAACAGGAATTCATACAGTTGAGGAAACTAGCAGCAGGAGAGTTACATGATACATGCAGTCATTTTGCTGAGAGCTTCCTCTTTTTTTTATGGCTTCATCAAATTTCAGACGAATGTTTTCCTCACGGAGATCATTCAAGTCATGCTGGAGTTGATCTCGGCTAGCCCTTCAAGTTTCTAATATCCTCGCGGAGGAGGGTTATTTCTTGTTGTTGTTGATGGAGGTTCGAACAGTTTGCTTGATTTTCAGCTTGGAGACTCAAGATAATCGTATTTTGAGCCTCAAGGACTGAGCGCAACTTTTTGAACCACTGATTATCTGCCCAGTTGGGGAAATCCGGTGAGGGACCAGTAGCACGCTTGAATTTCGTAAACTGGGATGTAAGAGTGGTAACAGGAGAGAATTGAGAGGAAAACCCCCTTGGCTCAATGGGGTGGAGGGAAGAGCAGCACCGCCGCCACAGGCCCCAGAGCTTCCAGAGGGAGAAACACGAAGACTGTCAGTATTTGTCGGGATGGATGCCTTGTTAGGGGCTTTGTTGCTCCTATTTACCTGTACAGTCTTGTTCCTGGGAGACATGATAGGTCTAGGATGACTGGAGTATATGTTGTGGTGGAAACTTGCGTCAGGCAGCGCGGTGGTGGGAGAGGCGGGCAGCAGCACTGGTACTCACAGCCGTAGAGGAATGTTTTGAATTTAGTTTGCGACGGAATGAGTCGATTTGGGTTGGTTACTTTGATTGTGCTATGACATGCTTGGACTCAATGTACTTACCTGCCTGAAGGTCGTGGTCGTCAGCAAATAGGATTGGTTTGAGATTGTAGCGAGTAATCCTTATACTCGCTTGTAGGGTGTTTCTTTTTTGCTGTCACGACTGCAATGCGTACGTCGCCAATGTACATGTGGCAGACGCTTCACGAAACTGTCGGAATTAGCAGAATAGAAAATACGAGAGCAACCGTACAGGGCCTGGGAGCAAGGTCGAGTTAGAGTCCTTGTGGGTCTCTTCTCAGACTAGCCTCACCTGGTCCTGCTCCACGTTGGTCGTTGGAATCTCCTCAATGATGTAACACTTTAAGGGACTCCTAGGGTCCTCATCACATTTATAGTTTAGTGAATTAGGCAACTCGGTGTTGAAGACACTTAGAGCTGAAGGCTGAAGTAATATTGGCAGTATTCAGAAGTGGTTCAACGGAAACACCGGATAAAGCTTAACAGTAGTTTATTTACTAACTTAACCACTAATACACAGGGTGCTTGATTTACTTTCGATTGGCGTCAGCAAAGCTATGGTTGCATTAGCAAGACTCTTGATGTCTGGCTAATCGACTCGTATCCACTCGTGGAGAAACACCTAACTTAACACAGTTGACAGCCAATCATTAACACGGCAACCTAACTGCCGGTATGCAAAGGGATCACAAGAGTTCCAACCGGATACTCGGTAATGATGATATGCAATAAACACAATAGCACTGTCAATGGGACAGGCAATAACATGCACAATAATAATCACACAATAACTAAATGTGTGGTGTATGTGAAGCTCACATTCACAGACGAGTGAAATGCCGTGATACCACACAGATAAACACGCATTCACCGTCGATTCACCTATAACCTGCGACAGGTATAAGAAGGTGAGAACTGTGGTTGATCCCTCAGATCAACACAGACACAATGAACAATGACAAGATCTTGTACTTACAGATAAGGTACCTTTCCTTACTCACTCACTCAGTCAGGCACATGTATACAAGCACTCGTAGGTGGCCTGACAGCTGGTCTCGCTCGTAGAAACGGAGGGTACTCGCAGTATCTTGAGATGATTTCGTGAGTAGGGCGTGCTGTATGCTTATCAGACAGACACACGCACACACACTGGCACTGGCGGTGCGTAAGGTGGTGACGTCACGTAGGAGTGAGGGCGGCTGGCGGCGGCTGGAGGCAGCTGGCGGCGGGCGCTCGAGGTACTGAGGTACACGCTCGGGATGAGTGGCGGCTGCTGTGGTATACCGTGCAGGTACACTTGTGGTAAAGTCACACACACAGGTTACTTAGGCGGCGGCACTGCCTTAGTTCACTCTAGGTCACTCACAACAATCTTTGTCACCAGGGGTTACCTGATACCAGTCTGTTTCGCTCTGGAGATTTGTCACTTTAGGCTTCTAAACAAAATATTCGTACTCGTGATTCTGGGCGAGTGTATGGTATATCGCAAAGACTCTGAGTTAACTTGAGGGTGAGGAATGGACGGTGTTCAGTCTATTGGCCTATAGACAGAATGGCACGTCCTCTGGGTAGGTCTCTCTCACGTGAATGAGTTTGCAAGGGGTGCCGGGCATCTCGTGGCCACAACACAAAAGGAGTTACAATTGACCAATAGCATTGCAGCAAATGAGCGGGAACCAATCATATTAGCTCGTTCGATGAGCAGTAGGAGAGGTGACGTCGTGAACACGTCACGAACACGTCATAGCTGTTATTCTCCATCGCGCCGGTTGACCCCAGAGGTCAGACGCTGCTGGCGCTTCCCCTCTGTCTCTCAGCGGCACCAGCCATGTACTCACTGCCTTGGTGGCAAGTTGCTTAACTCCCTGTATCTATTTCTGCCTGGACATACGGCGGCCTTCGTACTTGAGAGTGTTCCTGGTTAAGTGGGCATGCTGAAGGTACCCAACATGCAGTCACTATCCAGGATTAAGAGAGATAGGCTTTGTGCACGAAGATCAGTGCACTGTGCACTGCAATGCCATTCAAGTCAGCTGTGGAGGATCTTGGGAGACATACTCCCACATCACCCCCCAACAAAGATCGAGCTCCACATGTGGTGCTCGTTCAAACCTCAAACCGCTGACGGCTAGTGCACAAACTGAGTGCACTTGCGCGCCGGGTCCAGCGGACCCCGTTTTCTATACTTCTAGGCGAAGCAGGTCCTCGTCTAGACTATTTCCTTCTGGTAAGTTGGAATTTCTTCAGTCACCGGATCACATGTGGCTATCTGTTCAGGTTTGAGCAGGCACTGTGGTCGACGTAGCTCCAGGTCTGGGTCGGCTCAACGCTCGAAACCCTGAGTGGCGCAGTCTGTCCACTGCCTCTCTCCACCTGTGTCATGCCTGAAACATCAGAGAACACCGGGAACCAGTGTCCGGTGATGCGCGTTGCATTCCTCGCTCATGTCTCCCTCGTTCGACGTCTCGTTAATCACCCCTGACCTACTAAACCAGTCAGCACCTACGGCTGAGAGCAGTGGGTTGTCGATCGGCTCTGTCGATGTCGAGCCCGTGGTCCTCTCCTGTGTTCTTACATGCGTCTTGGCTTTCGGCTTGTTGATACATCTACAGGAGGGTCCTCGTAGCGTTTGAGCATGTTGACGTGGTACTTCTTCCTGGCACCATCGACGTCGAGCACGTAGTTTAACGAGTGCGAGCACTCCACTACCGTGAATGGGCCCTTCCACTGCAGCAAGAGCTTGTTCTTGCTGGTGGGAAGTAGCAAAAGTACCTTGTCACCTACACTGAACTTGCGTTCTTTTGCTTTTTTGTCGTATGTTTGCTTCTGGTACTCCTTTGCTTTTGCTAGCTGTTCTCGAGCCAGCTGACAGGTGTTCTCCAGCCGTTCCCGTAGATCGATGACGTACTCGTATTCGTCTGGTTTCAGGGGTACAGTCATCGCCTTCCCACAGGTTCCTCAGTACCTGCAGAGGGACTTTAACTGTGCGACCGTACAAAGCTCGAAGGGTGAGAACCCTGTGCTAGCCTGTGGCACCTCCCTGTAGGCAAACAACAAAGGGTTGATATACCTGGGCCACTCCCGAGGCTGTTCGATGCACATTCTCTTCAACATCTTCTTGAGAGTGCCATTGAAGCGTTCTACCAAACCGTTTCCCATAGCATGATAAGGCGTGATGAAGGATGCTCTCGCTGTGAGCAGACGTCTGACTTGGTCCATCATCTCGCTGGTAAACTGTGTCCCTCGGTCGCTATGGATCCACTCAGGTATACCAAGGCGACTGAAAAAACCTACCAAGGCTTCCGCTACCGTTGACGTCTCGATGTTCTTCAGGGCAGTTGCTTCTGGGTACCTTGTTGCGTGATCGACCATGGTCAGGATGTACTTACTGCCGTCCATTGCACTCGGTATGATCGGACCAACCAGATCAATGCTGACCAGCTTGAACGGCTGATCAATGATGGGGAAGGGCTGAAGCTTTCCGAGCTTCACCCGTCCTTGATCAGTGGTGCGCTGACAGGTGTCACACGAGCGAGTGTAACGCTGTATTTCCCCAGTAATTCCTGGCCAGTAGAACACAGCTTGTATCCGCGCACTGGTCTTTGCGTGACCCATATGACCTCCCATCAGAGCTTCATGCCCCAAGCGGAACACAGCCAGTCTATGCTCCTGTGGAACAACGAGTTGGTCCCAAGTGTCGTGGGGCGTCTCAACTCTGAGCACCAGTTTCCCATTATGGTGGAAGTACCAGTACTTGCGTTCCTGGTGTTGGAAAATCTTTTCTCCTCAGCATACCTACGTATCTGGGCTAGTGTTGGGTCGCTCCCTTGGGCATCAATAAACTCCCTTGCAGACACTCTCTGAATGTCTCGTAATTTCAAAGGTTTTTCTGGGCGAGTCGGCTTGTTGCTCTGTGACCTCGTAGTGACAGCTGCCACGAGCGAGTTACCTGTTAATGGAGTTGCTGTCGCTTCAACCAGAGGTTTTGCTTCTTTCTCCATTACTTCACAGCTTGCTTTCTCTCCCTTATTCTTCAGCTGAGTAAGGGTGTGGTCACATCCTGTGACGTCATCCCCAGGCGAGTCGTCCTTGGCATCAGCTAACTGAGGGCGGCTGCGCGCCTTACTCTCCCCCGTTTTCTTTGGGGGCGGACTCGGGCAATCAGAGACTCCCGGAACATTCCCCAATAATAATTCATATATAGCACGTTCCTGTTGAACGGCGCGGATTTTACCTTTGATGTAAGGTGTGTCGACCCACACATACACCTCCACCATCTCTTTAGTATAGCCATTTGGGAATTTGACATAGATATGTCTACTTGTCTCAGATCCTGGCTGTACTAGGCTCTTTCTTACCATGTGAGTAGTGGCGCCTTTGTCACGGAAGATTTTCGCCGATTTTCCGTTAACATTTCCGTCCACCACCTCAAGGGTCCAAGCTAGTGGATCCTTTCCAACGTTGGGATGTTTCTTACCACTTGAGCTCACACTTGCTATGTAACCTGATTTCGGGTTTACCTTGCAATCAGCTGCACGATGACCTGGCTTACCACAGGTGTAGCACTTGTGCACATGCTTGTTGGAGGAGTTTCCCTGCTCCCCTGACACACCAGGCTTAAGCTTAGCTCTATCGCCAATACCTGTAGCATGATGCTCCTCGTGCGGCTTCACCCCTTTCACTTGTCTCCTGGCCCCAGCCCACAGATCAGCTTGCTTGGCCATAGACAGATTTGACACAATTTCTTGCTCTTTGAGCTTGACACGCAGAGATAATTCGCATGCTTCTAAGAACTGTTCACGAATCATCAGCTGATAGAACTCCATGCTCCCAGGAGCAGTCTCCATGAGTTCACAGTAACGGTTTAGACTCGATTCTAATCGCTGTAACATGAGCACATATGTCTCACCTTTTTGCAAATGAGCCCTACGGAAATTCTCTAGCATGCGGTCTGCAGTTATGCCAAAACCGTTCAGCAGCGCTGTTGTCAATGCCTCGTAATCTCCGCGCTGGTGCGGACCCAGACTGTGGTAGATAGTTAGTGCCCTACCCTTTAACAATGCACTAAGAGGGAGTGCCCACTTTGATCTTTCCCACCCACAATCAGCGGCGTGACCTTCGAAACTCTTGATGTATGAATCCATCGAGTCGTCCCTCTCATCAAAGTTAGCTAGTTTAGGTAGTTTGACAGTCTTACCTTGTTCAACGTTAGTCTCCGTTGAACGACCACTTGTCTGGTCTGTGAGGGGATGTAGAATCCCCTCAGCTAGTTTTCCTAGTTCCTAGATTAGGCTAGTCGCTCTAGGGACTCTAGAAACTGAAGCTTTCAAATTTACATATACTGGATGGGTGTCATATGAAAGCTTATGCTAAGGTCTGTCAGTTAAATCTAATTAGAGGTCTGTGATTGCTCTGTAGAGAGAATTACAGAAATTTTCCTGTTCTGTGAAGCAGGGAGACATTAGAGAGTGATGGTGTGAGGAGGTAGTATGCCTCAGTAACCATTACAAGTGGGGGGACAGTGGGGGAACGCTGCCTCCCCCCCACCAAGGGAGACGTTGAGACGTTGTTGTAGGCCTGCCCCTCCCTGTGACGTCACGTCGCGTCACAGGGCGAGGGGCGTCTGTGATTGGCTTAGGCACTTCTACTCCTATGCCGAGTTTTGGCGCCAATGATTGTTATTGGAAGCGGCACGATGGAGTCGTGCCGGCTTCCTGCTGATTGGGCAAGACAAGGTAGGGGGGAGATATGGGGATGTGAGTCCCTCTACCCGCCTAGAGGTTTAGTTTGAATTGGGCAGCAAGCCGGGAGGTTGTGATCCTGGTGGAGGTGGCGAGTCTACCACCTCCACCCCCGTTAATCAGGGGTGATCCGGACTAATCTTCTTGTATGGCACTCCTGCCACCCTGGGTGTGTCGAAGCCCATATTCACGTGAAACTGGGACTGATAAATACAGGACAGTGAAAAGCCTCAGAGACAGTGATCACTCATGGGGCAGCTGTCAGAGCCTCCTGGGTAACAGGTGGCTCAATTCTCCTGTATGTCCATGGACAATTGGGTGGAATAATGGGCAGGGCCTGCCAGTGTAATTAAGGTGATATTACAGGCCCCTGTTGGACTTTGAATTCCGCCCGACGGCGTCATGTGGTGGTGACGCCGACCATTGTCACCCGTGTCACCCCAGTGTAAGAGCGAGTCATGCTCTAGTTGTTGGGGTTGTGGTGATTCCCCATCCACATGTGTGTATGCCCCGCTGCCAACGCAGGCCGCCCTTTGGCCGCCCGCGGCCACCCGCCGCCCGCCCCGGCCACCCACCGGCCCGGCCAGGCCAGGCCACACCACCCCGCGCACCAGCAGCCCGGGTGGGGTGCTGTGACGTCACGCACCACCCGTGGCTACCCTCCTGAGGGCCACGCTGTGGCCACATGTTTGGCCACCACCTTTGGCCACCCCCTTGGCCACTTGCCAGGACAGCCTAGGGCCACATCTTGTCGACGCACGAGGAGCGAGCTAAGTGTTGACAGCCAGGTGGTAATGACCTGGGAAATGAGAAAATGTGTGGAAGGAAACGTGAGTACTTGAACAGAGTGTAACAGTGTCTCAGTATTAGTGGAAATATGGGTAAAGTTATGCTGTTCCATAGCCCGGCCAGGCTAGGGAAGCAGCTGTGAGACACCTGTCTGTGGCACACCCAGGTGACTAGTAGAGGCAGTACCTGGAGAGGGATATTGTCCACAGTACCACCCTTGTAGATTTATATCTGTAGATATATTGTTGTGTGTAGACTGACTTGAGTATGGGACCAGTCAGTGTAGTGAATCATCATATAATGATCCAGTCTGTCGATTCTGTATAATCGTTCAGCCTTGGTTAGTGCCATGGTACCGCATTGAGTAATTATGCCAGGGTAGAGTTAAGCAGGCCCGTGTAGCAGGGTTATCAGTGGATCTCCTAAGGTCTGTATATTGTCCTGGTGATTTATTTGCATTGTTTATGTAAGGCATTTCTATGTGTTGATTTGCATGTTGTTGTACTGTGTTGTGTGGTGAGTCAGTAGTTGTGATTGCTGACTGATTGCCTAATGATGTCATTAGCATGTGGGGCATGCTGACGGTATCATTATGTTGCAGGTTTGTGCAGTGTTATCAGGTATACGATATTACTGTCCTAGGAACTGTGTTGAGGATTTAAGGGGACCCTTTGAGTATTCAGGGAAATTCTCAGTCACTTAATGAGAGCGAGCAATTAGTTAATTTGCCTAATTATGGGAGAATTAGCGCCAGCTGTCCGCGTAGAGCGACGGTGTCTTATATTAACGTAAATTGTCTTGCTGAAGCAACCGGAATCGATCGTTCTTTTGCAACGTTTGCAAGATTAGAGGGGGCAGTAATATTGGTATACCTTGAGTTGTTGCAAAACCGTGTGTCATTACTGTGTGGGCATAGTAATTAACGAGTTGCAGTAGTCGCAACCGTATGTGGGCGGTGCTATTTTGTTGTTTTGCATGCCATTATATGTGTGACCTATGTAACATTTGGGTTACTTTGTTTCTTTAAGTTGTGTTGAGGACTTAAGGATTCAGTGAGTTAATTAGGGGTAATTAACTGGATAAGGGGGTGCACATTTGTTGTTGTTGAATGAGTGAGGGCTGTTATGGGAGAACAGTGTTGAACTTGAGCTTGTTGGAATACGTTTCCGGTGCAATTAATTGTCCGTGTGACAACTAATTGACCACTCTAGCTAATTATGTAATTAGCATTCTCATCATGAATTCACATAGTGGGAGAGGATCTGTCAGAGTCTGTCAGTGATAGTGTTAACGTCAGTTGCTCGAGACTAATTACCTTTCGGGGTTAAGGCAATTAGTGGCTCGTGATAATTAGTGGAGTAATTAACGTCGGGAGTCTTGAGGACTCAGATGACTCGGTAAAGCGAGGTCATGGAGTTAGCATACGTTATATTAATCATATTCTGTCTGGTGACAGTGGATTAAGTTGCACTCATTGTTAATTAGTAATTAACTCCTCTTCCGTGAATTCACAGTGGTTGATGAGACCTGCTTAGGCAATGCGGAGTGAGACGTATTTCTGTATGATTAATTATCGGTCCTGGTGACAGTTAATTAATTGCTCGAGGTTAATTAGGGTAATTAGCACTCATATTAAAGTAATTAATGACAGACTGTTGAGAAGCCACCCACTTGGGGTAGGCTTAGTTAACGTAACTCAATTGGGATGTAATTAGTGGTCCGTTTGACCTTAATTAAGAATTACTCACTGAATACTTGCAGGTAGTCAAGTGTGATGTAATGTAAGAGTTATTGGTATTGTAAATAGATGACTTGTGTTGAGAGACAAGATGACTTGTGTTAACGTAGAGTACCATCAATCACCATCATGTTGTTGTCTAGCGTGAGACAATTGTTTGTGATTAAAGTAGTACTTTGTTGCTGACTGCTGTGATCAGTCAATTAACGTAATTCATTAATCACATAATCGATGTTGTAATTAATTAAGGCAATTGCTTTTGGTCATCGTCTAGTGACGAGGGTAAAGTAACTTTGGATGTGTGGAGCTGTGTCCCAGAATCCCACCTTGCCTGACTTTGTTCACTTTAGTGGTGATAGGGGGAGTCACTGTTAGACTACCCGCCTAGTTACGGGGGTCACTCCTGTTTGTAAAGAGGACCTTAAGCTCGTGATTAGAGTAGCTGTACACCGTGAAGCCGTGACACTATTGATTGCTTGCTTGTGTCATCAGTGGATATCCTTCATTTGTTCAGTTAGTTCATGTTGTCAGCCCGAAGTGTCAGCAGGATGGAGCCTGCTGTCATTTCTCGAGGGGCTGTTGAATAGCTGTGTTGCAAATGCCACTGGATGGTCATTAACGTAATTAAATCACTCGCTGTGGTGTAACTTAGTCTGTGATATTTTCTTTGATTTGCAATATTACGTCGTCAGTGGGCACATCTGTGTTCAGGTTAGTTCAGTATGCCGCCACACAGTGAGGGATGCTAGTTAGCTGTTGGTTATAGTGCCACTGGATGGACATTAACGTAAATGTAAACTCGATAATGTAGTAGTCTAGTCTCTTGTTATTAATAAATTGTTTATTTTTAGAAAACGGTCTTTGATGTCAACCTTCAACTATTCTGTGCCACACCCATGTTCTGATAATGTATTGATTATTGTTGCTGTGATCTTTGTTATGACGGCTGTGCTCTTGGGAATTCGAATTCCAATTCATAGCGCCACATCAAATATAAAATTTGATTGTGAGAACCCGTCGGTTACCCTTTTTTGGTTTTAACGTCATGTTTAACTAGGAGGAACCAGCGGCCTATGTGGACAGGTTTTCACCCCTGGTGGTGGAAGCCTGGCGGTTTGCTCCCGCTTCTCCTTTTTCTATTGGACTCATGCTTAACTGCCAAGAGCAGCCTTTAAACTTGTAGTCCACCTCCTAAGGGAGGTAGGCGTAGAGAAAAATCTCACATGGTCATCCTGCCTTGCTTGCAACTGCATGCGAGCTATGCGTTCAGTACTTTCTCGGTTCTGCTGATCAGTCCAGCGTTTGTTTTCTCTCTCCTGCTGATCAGTCCACAGTTTGCTTTCTCTGTCCTGCTGATCAGTCCAGAGTTTCATAGCTTGCTCTGCTACTTTATTCCCTTCGAATCCCAACTCCCTAACTTGGTTACGGTATTCCTCTAAGGTGAATAATTGCGAGCCTGTAATACCTACTCTTTGAGTTAGTGTCGTCCACAAGGACCTTTTGGGCCGAGATTCTTCCCCATAGAATCCCCCCAACGAAGTATTTAAAGGGCTAGATTCCCGCGTAACTCCGTTTTCTTCCGCAGCGCGCGTGATTCTAGTGACATCATTCTCGGTGACCCACGTCACCCACAGGGGACTCTACCTCCAAGTTGTCTCTCACTGGGGTCTCTCCCACTGTGTTATCTCTCACCGGGATCTCACCACCGGTAGCTTCATCCAGTGTGATGAGACTCGTGCACGCCACCTCAGTACTACCCTGCATGTGTGCTTGTAGCATCACCTCTTACACGGCCCTCATGTGCTGTTCCACTCGTTCCTTACACTCTAGCTCAGTAAGAGTGTCGTAGTCGTCAGGTCTACGAGCGGTTAAGGCCAGGTGAAGATGCAGGTAGCGCTGCTTGTACTCTACACACTCAGACATATTAATTTGTGGTGTGTGTACCTAACAGGGTGTTAAACATCCTCTGAATACTGCTCGTCACTTTTGAATTTTCAGGGAAAATTTAAGTGCAAAATTTTACTGTACAACCTAGCTCATAGGTTCCAACTAAGCCTAACACGTTGGGTGCCAGATGTAGGGTGTTTCTTTTTTGCTGTCGCGTACGTCGCCAATGTACATGTGGCAGACGCTTCACGAAACTGTTGGAATTAGCAGAATAGAAAATACGAGAGCAACCGTACAGGGTCTGGGAGCAAGGTCGAGTTAGAGTCCTTGTGGGTCTCTTCTCAGACTAGCCTCACCTGGTCCTGCCCCACAATGGGCGCCAGATGTGGGGTTTTCTATTCTGCTAATTCCGACATCTGAAGCATCTGAAGCTTCGTGAAGCATCTGCCACATGTACATTGGCGACGTACGCATTGCAGTCATGACAGCAAAAAAGAAACACCCCACATCGCTCCATTATCTCATTATCTTAATGCATTACTAATCACACAAGCTACAATCCTTTCTCCAATTACAGGTAATACTCTTCTCACCTTGTTGGAGGGAGCTGAGGTGTAATCACCATATATGCAAGCGATTTGGTGAATATCGGACAGTACAATCTCCAGTCAAGAATGTCGAACCCGGGGTAGGCAGTTCTAATCGACCCAAGACGCTACAGCTTCGACACAGAGCAGACAGCAGACTACGACCTCATCCAGCTACAACGCTCTCCCTCATAGAGCTCCGCGACTCCGGCCACACTCAGCTCTCTGCCCTGCTCCAGACTTCGTCTCAATGTCTACGACACTGCTGTATCCAGAACTACTAAAAAAATATGAAACTCACTAAAAACTGTGTATCTAATCTACCCAACAACGTAACATAATCATACGTTACAAGATCTTGGGAGGCATTTGGAAGGTCATTAATCTAGATGAGAAAGAGGAGAGGGCCAAGTATGCTGCCCTGGGGAACACAAATGTTGATGGGTAGGGTGGGAGAAATGGAATTATTCACAGAAACATACTGGAGCCTGTCAGTAAGGTAAGACTTAATGTACTGCAAGGAGTGACCTCTGACTCCATAATGTTGTAATTTAAGAAGAAGGTTTTGGTGGTTAACAGTGCCAAAAGCCTTACGCAAGTGTAACGTACGGTTATATTACGTTGTTGGGTTGATTAGATACACAGTGTTTAGTGAGTTTCATATTTATTTAGTAGTCCTGGATACAGCAGTGTCGTAGACGTTGGGACGAAGCCTGGAGCAGAGCAGAGAGCTGAGTGTGGCCAGAGTCGTGGAGCTCTATGTGGGAGAGCGTTGTAGCTGGATGTGGTTGTAGTCTGCTGCCTGCTCTGTGTCGAAGCTGTAGTGTCTTGGGTTGATTAGAACTGCCTACACCGAGTACTACATTCTTGACTGGAGATTGTACTGTTTTGTTGTTCTCAAATCGCTGGGTTATATGGTGATTACACCTCAGCTCCCTTCTACAAGGTGAGAAGGGTATTACCTGTAATTGGGGAAAGGATTGTAGCTTGTGTGATTAGTAATGCATTAAGATAATGAGATAATCGAGCGAGTATAAGGTTAACTCGCTACACAGGTCTACAAATAACCCAACAGGGAACTAATTTTTATCAATATCGGCATTTTATCATATCGGCAAGTACGTAGGCGTCTGCATTTTATGACCGACAAGCTACTAAACGCCACTATAAAAAATATGTATTTTCACTTGAACTTTAAATATGTCTATGGTAAAGTATTTAAAATGAAACTTATATTTCTATCTTTCTTAAGACATATAAAACATTTGTGTTTATTAACGAATTTACGTGAAATAAGCATTGATCTGCGAGAGAGAATTTTTTTTTTTTTGAGATATATACAAGAGTTGTTACATTCTTGTACAGCCATTAGTACGCGTAGCGTTTCGGGCAGGTCCCTGGAATACGATCCCCTGCCGCGAAGAATCGTTTTTTTCATCCACGTACACATTTTACTGTTGCGTTAAACAGAGGCTACAGCTAAGGAATTGCGCCCAGTAAATCCTCCCCGGCCAGGATACGAACCCATGACATGGCGCTCGCGGAACACCAGGCGAGTGTCTTACCACTACACCACGGAGACTGTATAAATTGCTCCATCCATTGATCTGTGCCGGTTCGGAGCTCTGCGATTATTTATTTATTTATTTATTTATTCATATACAAGAAGGTACATTGGGAATGTGAGAATATATAATAGGGTAATTACAATATTGTAAAGCCACTAGTATGCGCAGCGTTTCGGGCAGGTCCTTAATCTAAGAAATTTTAATGTGTATTAAAATACACATATCTTCGCTTTAAATTTAAATATACCCATGGTAAGGTATTTAAAGTGAAGCTTATATTTCTATGTTTCTTGCGGCACATAAAACTCTTACGTTTATTAACGAATTTGCTTGAAATCAGCATTATTCTGAAATGAATACGGCGAGTTTCTAGCTCGAACGATGGAAACTGCCACAACTAAGAACATAAGAACATAAGAAGAACATAAGAACAAAGGTAACTGCAGAAGGCCTATTGGCCCATACGAGGCAGCTCCTATTTATAACCACCCAATCCCACTCATATACATGTCCAACCCACGCTTGAAACAATCTAGGGATCCCACCTCCACCACGTTACGCGGTAATTGGTTCCACAAATCAACAACCCTGTTACCGAACCAGTATTTACCCAAGTCTTTCCTAAATCTAAACTTATCCAATTTATACCCATTGTTTCGTGTTCTGTCTTGTGTTGATACTTTTAATACCCTATTAATATCTCCTTTGTTATGTCCATTCATCCACTTGTAAACTTCTATCATGTCACCCTAACTCTTCGCCTTTCCAGTGAATGCAATTTAAGCTTTATTAATCTTTCTTCATATGAAAGATTTCTAATTTGGGGAATTAACTTTGTCATCCTACGCTGGACACGTTCAAGTGAATTTATATCCATTCTATAGTACGGCGACCAAAACTGAACTGCATAATCTAAATGGGGCCTAACTAGAGCAAGATATAGCTGAAGAACCACACCAGGTGTATTGTTACTAACGCTTCGATTAATAAATCCCAGTGTCCTATTTGCCTTATTACGAACATTCATGCATTGATCCTTTTGTTTTAAATTCTTACTAATCATAACTCCTAGATCCCTTTCGCAATCCGACTTCGCAATCTCAACACCATCTAGCTCGTATCTTGTAACTCTATCATCATTACCTAGCCTCAAAACTTTACATTTATTAGCATTAAACTGCATCTGCCAGTCTTTTGACCATTTTAAAACCCTATTTAGATCAACTTGAAGTGATACCGAGTCTTCTTTCGTGTTAATTTCCCTACCGATTTTTGTATCATCTGCAAATTTGCAAATGTTGCTACTCAAACCTGAATCTAAATCATTTATATATATTATAAACAACAGAGGTCCCAGGACAGAGCCTTGGGCACTCCACTAACAACATTATCCCACTCTGACTTAACCCCATTTATACTAACTCTCTGTTTCCTTTGGAATAGCCATGCCCTAATCCAACTTAATATAGCACCCCCAATACCATGAGCCTCTATTTTTTTAATTAGTCTTTCATGTGGCACTGTATCAAAAGCTTTGCTAAAGTCAAGGTACACAACATCACAATCCTTACCACTATCAACTGCCTCAACTATGCTGGAATAAAAAGATAGCAAATTTGTTAAACATGAACGGCCATTTGTAAAACCATGTTGCGACTCATTTATTAATTTATGTTTTTCAAGATGAAGACGAATTGCATTTGCAATTATAT
>WNGS01010314.1:0-10239 GCA_020271785.1 Procambarus virginalis
ATACTACGGTATGTCAGACCACTCCTGGAGTATGCAGCCCCGAATGGAATCCATATCTCGTCAAGCATAAACAAAATTGGTGAAGGTTCAGAGGTTTGCCAACTAGACTAGTGCCCGAACTGATGGGCATGACTATGAGGAGAACTACGGGAATTAAACGTCACGTCCTCGCTGGAAGACAGGAGGGTAGGGGGAACATGATCACCACATACAGAATCTCAGGGGGGAATGGATAGGGTAGACAAAGACAGTTTATTAACCACAAGGGGCACACGCCACAGGGACACAGGTGGACATTGAGTACCCAAATGAACCATAAAGACTTAGAAAGATTTTTTTTCAGTGTCAGAGTTGTTAATAAATGGAATGCTTACAAGGAAGTGACGTGGTTGAGGCAGACTACATAAACAGTTTCAAGTGTCGATATGATGGAGCCCAGTAGGTCAGGAACCTGTACACCAGTTGATTGACAGTTGAGAGGCGGGACCAAAGAGCCGCAAGCCCCGCAACACAATAGTGAGTCAACTAGGTGAGTACACTCACACCCACTAATGTATGCTGGTCATAGTCACACCACTTCTGATATATTTATTTACCTCTGTGTTATATAACTGAAGATGAGAATATCATTTTAGAGAGGTACCCGGCGGTGGCCCGGTCTGCTCCAAAAAGTTGGACTATTGAGTGGTTGCTAGCCCCAAATGAAAGTCTGCCATCAACATACTTTTATGCATATCTACATATAAGAACAAAAGCCCGTCATTTAGAGGGCTTTGAGCTTAATTCAGTTCCCATGGGGTAGGCTGAACACACTTAAATGATTGCAAATGGGACCAACCCCAATCTGCCTATGACAGTCCCCCAACTCCCACCAGTCACCCTGAAAGTTTAATGAGGTTAGTCCCAAGCGCCTAGTCTCCCAACTTTGAACAGACAAACAGACAGATAAATATATGCCTGTTATCTAGCAGTAAAATAGGTACCTGGGTGTTAGTGCTGTCACGGGCATGCTTCCTGGGGGGTGGAGGCCTGGTCGAGAACCGGGCCGCGGGGACACTAAAAAGCTCCGAAATCCTCTAAGATAACGTCAAGATAAGTTACAATGCAGAGTCGTACACATGCTACTACAAGGACCGAGACCAGGTAAAGGAATTCTAGAACCAGAGAACTAGTTGTTTCAGAGGTGGCGGGTCCATCCGGCACACCCGCACGCGCCCTCCTCTTCCTTCATTTTGATGGATTACTTTCCACGCCAACAGGAAAGACAAACGATAAAGGGAAAGAAACACGAGGGTTATCTTGAGATGATTTCGGGGCTTAGCGTCCCCGCGGCCCGGTCCTCGACCAGGCCTCATTTTTTTACCCCCCTCCCCTGGGAAGCAGCCCGTAGCAGCTGTCTAACTCCCAGTACCTATTTACTGCTACGTACAGGGCATAGGGCGAAAGAATTGTTTTTTGCCCATTTGTCTCCGCCTCCAACGGGAATGAGACCCAAAACCTCAGGACAACGAATCCGAAACGCTTCCACCCAGCTGCCAGGCGCAGGAGGGTAGGGGAAGGGAGGCCCGTGAAGGGTAGAGAGTGAGAATGACTGACGACAGGTGAAGTATATACGTGTAATTAGTTATCAGCGGCAGGTGGCGGCCGGCCCCACACACGTGCTGACTGCCAAGAAACTTTATAAATTATTAGATGAGGATTTCTCCGGCTTTGCCCGGGTCTCTGTATGTTTATCAATCTGTTGCCTCCCCTCCCCCCCCCCTCTCTCTCTCTTCTCTATTCTCTTTCATCTCTCCCTCTCTCTCTCTCGTCTCTCTCTCTCTCCCTCCTCGCTCTCTCTCTCTCTCCTCTCTCTCCTCTCTCTCTGCCTCTCCCTCGTCTATCTCTCGCTCTCTCTCTCTCTCTCTCAAATTTTTAATTCTCTCTTAAATTAAAAATATTATTTTTTTGAAATCTCTGCAAAAACAAATTTCCCCCTCCCCCTTGTTATTTAACTACGTCAAAATCGTAGAGGCCGGATTTCCTAAAGGGTTGGGGGCAATGTGGTCAACTCCGACCATCCTATGAAAGCCGCATACCACCCACGTGTCATCTTGAAAAGTTGGATGCAACTAGCCCTAACCGTCTGGCCTAAAAATTTGGGCAAATATTTGTCATTCAGTTAACTTTTATTGAAGCATTCTCCCTCCTTCAGTATGGTCAGTCTGGAGCACTAGTAGAACATTATCATTACCTGCAGTAATGTTTGTTTGGGGCATTTTGTGGAGCATTCTACACCTTCGGAAAGGTCACACTGGATCATTCTACACCGTCGGTAAGGTCACTCTGGACCATTCTACACCGTCGGTAAGGTCACTCTGGACCATTCTACACCTCGGAAAGGTCACACTGGATCATTCTACACACGTCGGTAAGGTCACTCTGACCATTCTACACCTTCGGAAAGGTCACACTGGATCATTCTACACCGTCGGTAAGGTCACTCTGGACCATTCTACACCTTCGGTAAGGTCACACTTGACCATTCTACACCTTCGATAAGGTCACTCTGGACCATTCTACACCTTCGGTAAGGTCACACTTGACCATGCTACACCTTCGGTAAGGTCACACTGACCATTCTACACCTTCGATAAGGTCACTCTGGACCATTCTACACCTTCGGTAAGGTCACACTTGACCATACTACACCTTCGGTAAGGTCACACTGGGCCATTCTACACCTTCGGTAAGGTCACACTGGACCATTCTACACCGTCGGTAAACATTGACGAGTCAGACGCAGGTATGGATATTCGAACACTTGGCGCATGCACTTAAAGTCACGCACCCAGAGCTCAACCAGTTCTAGGTGCTGGTTGAGCTGGTTGTTGAGCTGAATATAGTTGGTTGCTATATTCACGCACAAGGAACCAGAGCTCAACCCCCCCCCCCCGCAAGCACAACTAGGTGAGTACTCCTCGTGGAACCCCCTTCAGCGGTTCCACGGGGTAGGGGGGTTAAGTATGGCACCATACTCATGGTTCTCTCACATAAACACATTCTATGAACCACCACATCTAACTCCATGAAGGTATTAGGAACTCACGATCTAGGGAGTCCGAACTATAGTGACCTCCCTCACACGTCAATGCTGGAGCCATGGTACAGTCCTTCATACTAATGACATCGCGAACGCTTGTAAAGACGTCAATATCAACTCTGAGTGTTGACGTCACCAATACATAAACGACTCTGAATCAAGCGTGGAGAATTTACTTATTCATGTAAACTCGCTTGAACAAGTATGTCTGTGTTGCACGTAGGCTTATATAGGAACCGAAACATTGATGTTTTCGTGTTTATCTATGGTACATTTGAGCCAAGGATATTGAGCGCGGTGACAGCCTTGAGTAGCGCGGGAAAGCACGCACCATATCGCTAGAATACCTTTGCATAAAAAGTAGATTGGTTTACTATAGTCGGGGGCAGGAGTCGTGATAGGCGTAGAGAGGCACTCTCCTGTAACACGGGACGGGGTCTCACTTCCTTCTACCCTCTTTTTCTCCCTTAGTACCCGTATTCTTTACTTTAGTTCCTTTAGTTCTTAACCAAGGGACCCCAAGACTTTTACTCGAGCAGACTCCACGCCACGGGATCTCAAGACGATTTACCGACTTGAGATTCTACAACCCGTATGACGTGAAAATAGACTTCTAGCAAAGTTCTAGGATCTCCTTTCCGCCGCCACCACCAGATCAGTAACCAAAATGAGCCATGATCGAGATCTGGTTCGATCACGCTAAATAATCAAACCTTGGGGCTTGATCCCCACTAGTAAACCAAAACTCTTGGATCTTATGTGTGGAGTTAATTAAAATCAACAGGGATGATAATCCTGATTGGATGTGAATGATATACTCAGATTCGAGGAGCATAGGCGTCCGCCTCAACTCGACCACGTGGGGACCACGTGACAAGGACCCTTCCACATTAATACCAAAGAAAAATGGAAATAATAAAAATACACATTAAGCTAATTAATTTATTCAAAAATTAAGCAAAATCTAAATAATTGTACACTCCCTACTTGAACACGCCCTAACTGAATATGCCCTGACTATAAATTTAACGGCAATGAGTGGACTATTCCTACAATTACTCACAAAGCAACTCTACCTTCTATGTTGACCCGCTTGGGTAGAGTGCTGGTCTTATGGGAGGTGAGATGGTGACCTCCCCCAGTTGATCCGGCTCCCACACTAATCGTCCTCTCTGCTCCTCTACCCAGAGGCCTAGATCTGTATTCTTCCGCTAGTATCTAAGTTACTTTGCCAGGCTTAAGTTATAACAATTAACCTCTGTTGTACTGAATGTTCCAGATTGATTGAATATTGTACTGAAGTTTAAATTACACAAACATCTTAAGGAAGAGCTATTCCCAATTACAACATAGCTATTTGACCTTTGAGAAATAGAGGACATGGAACCTCGTGACCTATGACCTCCGGTCACTCCGCATCACAACCTAGTTCTTGCTTGTGACGTCACTGATGGTGACTTAAACTCCTTCTAATAATGAGAATACTCTTGATATTATGAACAGTAGTACTATACAATGCAATTTGACTGCAAAATGAATGAAGGCTAATTCCTCTAAATAGTGAATACAACAGAATGATTCATTATGAAGCTTGGGAACAAAGGTGGTTATTTCCACCGCTAAGTCCCTGGGGGATGCTCCCACGCGGGTCCAGCTTCCCATTCTCCCTTGTGTAGATAACCATTCTGGATAATTTTTACAACAAGCCTCGATTGTTACACTCCTAGGCCAGGGGTGGGGTGGTGGAGGACTTGTGGCACACGAAATATTCATGTTGGGTCCAAGCACCCAGTGCCACACTCTGATTCTTTAAACCCAATGATAAATAAGTATACGATGTTTATCGCTGCTGCCAAATGAAAGTGTTATTGGTTTCTTGGATTTCAAAGAGCACCTCGACATGGGCAACCACTCATTGAGAGCGAAAATACTAAAGAATCGTGGCTAGAATAGGCTCCTTAATTTCTTGGTGTTTTCCAGAGAAAGATACAAAAATTCCGCGTATTTAGGATTTACGTGCGATAAGAAACACAGTAAAAGATAGAATATTAAAGATGGAAACAAACGTATTAATAAAGATGGTTCCTGTAAATTTATTTTCATTTGTCTTAATAGCACTGATGATATATCATTAGTTTGGCTTGATATTGTGAGACTGATGAAACTTGCGTAGAATTGGCAGACTTGGTAACGTTGCCTGAACATACCACAGGGGCCAAGATGTGTGAAAGAATAGTCAATGAACTTTCTAATCGACAGGTTAACCCGTCATGAATAATTTCCGTGACAACTGATAGAGCACCACCCGCACCACCGTGATTGGTAAATCCACCGGGCTCACCATAGCCCGTGCTACTTGCAACGTTTGTTCCAGAAGCTGAATCTAAAACAACAACAACAAGAGACAAACATCGGTTTTGTAAACGTGTTTACAAAAAGTATTGTTCAAGGAGCCTAGTGTCCTCAGACCAAATCCATTACCGCTAGATATCATCAACTTGAAACCATCTAGATATTTGTGATGGTCTAAAAGCATATTACGGTTCCAGCAATAGTCTACATGTAATCTAGCAAGCAAGCGAACCTTTGTCGTAAACAGAGATTATTCTCAGTGAGTATAAATTGGATAAGTTTAAATTTAGGAGAGACTTTGGGTAAATAAGGGTTTGGTAACAGGGTTGTTGATTTGTGGAACTATTAAAGTTACAACTTTAATTTAATATAAATTATTGGTTTAAAATATAAAAAGTGTGTGCTAAAATAGTTTTCTTTGAAGACTTTGCTTTTCTGTAAACGGATTTCCCGCTCACATTGAAATAGTTTTCGAATTCCCTATTTCACATTATCGTTAATAATACATCATATTAACGTAACCAAACGTTATGGAACCTAACCTAACTAACCTTGTCCAACCTCTGGGCTTGAGACCGTCGCCCTGGGTACCTTACCTTGAGGATACCTTGAGGTGCTTCCGGGCTTATCGTCCCCGCGGCCCGGTCATCGACCAGGCCTCCTGGTTGCTGGACTGATCAACCAGGCTGTTGGACGCGGCTGCTCGCAGCCTGACGTATGAGTCACAGCCTGGTTGATCAGGTATCCTTTGGAGGTGCTTATCCAGTTCTCTCTTGAACACTGTGAGGGGTTTGCCAGTTATGTCCCTTATGTGTAGTGGAAGCGTGTTGAACAGTCTCGGGCCTCTGATGTTGATAGAGTTCTCTCTCAGAGTACCAGTTGCACCTCTGCTTTTCAACGGGGGTATTCTGCACATCCTGCCATGTCTTCTGGTCTCATGTGATGTTATTTCTGTGTGCAGGTTTGGGACCAGCCCCTCTAATATTTTCCACGTGTAAATTATTATGTATCTCTCCCGCCTGCGCTCAAGGGAATACAGATTTAGGCTCTTTAGTCGGTCCCAATAGTTTAGATGTTTTACCGAGTGGATTCTAGCAGTAAAGGATCTCTGCACGCTCTCCAGGTCAGCAATTTCACCAGCAGTGAAAGGGGCTGTCATTGTGCAGCAGTACTCCACTCTAGAGAGCACAAGCGTTTTGAAAAGTGTCATCATCGGTATAGCATCTCTAGTGTGAAAAGTTCTTGTTATCCAACCTGTCATTTTTCTTGCAGTTGTGACGGCTACTTTATTGTGTTCTTTAAAGGTAAGGTCTTCCGACATGAGTACACCCAGATCCTTTACATTGCCTTTTCGTTCTATGTTATGATTTGCCTGAGTTTTGTACGTGGTTTCCGTTTTTATATTTTCATTTTTTCCATAGCGCATGAGCTGGAACTTGTCTTCGTTAAACACCATATTATTTTCTGTAGCCCATAGAAAGACCTGATCTACATCTGACTGGAGGTTCGCCGTGTCCTCTATGTTGCCTACTCTCATGAAGATCCTAGTGTCATCTGCAAAGGATGATACAGTGCTATAGGTTGTGCTCTTGTCTATGTCCGATATGGGGATGAGAAAAAGTACTGGAGCAAGCACAGTACCCTGGGGGACTGAGCTCTTAACGGTTGACGGGTTGGATTTTATTTTGTTGACTATTACACATTGGGTTCTGTTGGTCAGGAAATTGTAGATCCATCTGCCTACTTTTCCGGTAATTCCTTTTGAGCGCATTTTATGGGCAATAACACCATGGTCACATTTATCAAAAGCTTTTGCGAAATCTGTGTAAATGGGTAGAGCGAAGGTCTCGCTTCATAAAGGTCGGTGTTCAATCCCCGACCGTCCAAGTGGTTGGGCACCATTCCTTCCCCGCCCCCTCCCCCGTCCCATTCCAAATCCTTATCCTGACCACTTCCAAGTGCCATATAGTCATAATGGCTTGGTGCTTTCCCTTGATAATTCCCTCCCCCTAACCAAATCTTAACCTAGAGTAACTTTTACCTACCCTAACCATGGATAGTGGATAGATAATATCACAAATCTTGTGCTCGTTCCAATCCATTCCCTTGATGGGGATCTCCTCCCTGAGGACAGGTTGTGTTCATGAACTGGTAGGCTTTTCATAGTATTGTACACAACGAGGCTTTGTGTGCAAAACCTGGCCTTAAGCGGTTCATATTGTTAGGTTAGGATTTGTCATTCAAAGCTATAGAAACCCCCATAATGACGAATGTATGTTGACCAGACCACACACTAGAAGGTGAAGGGACGACGACGTTTCGGTCCGTCCTGGATCATTCTCAAGACGAATGTATCATTCAAAGTGTTGGAGAAGAAGAATAACGAAGATAATAATAACTACTTAGAATTATCTGTCTAGCAAGCAATAATAGCACAACTTACATTTACAAATTTTCAGCTACATGGTATTATTAACTCTAAATATGTTTATATTTGACACCACATTATATATTGTCTTACAATAGCCCACTGTCTCCAGGCTTCTTAGCAGTACTAACCTAATCATGTGAACGCTCACCATTATCCACATAGAAATTCATTCCATTTCTGTAAGAAACCGCTCGAAATGGTCCATTACACCTGTGAAACTTATTGCTTACTTAGTGAGCAATAAGCTTATTTACTTTCAAATTCAAATTCAAATTCAAATGTTTATTTGGGTACAGTACATACATACAAGGGGTGATACAAATATTGATGAATTTATAGATAGAGCTAGTACATACAATGCCTAAAGCCACTATTAAGCAAAGCGTTTCGGGCAGACTCACTTACTTACTGAGAGTAGTGAGAGAGAATATTGAGCACGCCATAAATGAATTTAATATCCATACTTTACAAATCATATATTCAAACAGTAGATGAAGACCTAAGATTTATGACTGCCAAGACTTTCATTAAACTCTGAATAGTCACTGTAAATAGACACTTAATGTCAATAAAATATAGATACGAGGATACACATGAATAACAACGATGTGTATTGAGTACATTAACACAGGGGAAATATAAATCATTTGCCTCTTGGCCTCAACAAACGAGAGCAAACACCATCACACAAAGTGAAGGTCCCACTCGACCTACAGTCTAATGTTTACCAATAAACACAAATCAAGCACAACAAACGCGACCAACTGATCACAAAGCTACACATAAACAAAGTATATGGGCGAAGTACTGACAGGCAAATATCATTCAAATAAGAAATAATATCAACAAAAGCCTATCCGCCACAAAGTTACGATAACATTCACAGCTCAGTGAGTGAAAGGTTGAATGGCACTATCTGTCTCTCTGGTACTCTGGCTTACATATAGTGATCTATGATGTTGTATTGATGACCAATACAACATCTTCAGTAATAATGATACCCCCTGACTGGTCACACGACAGCCGAACAGTCTAAATGTTCCTGGGAAGTGATACTCGGATCCCGGTGGTCCAGTTGGTAGCCTTCCATGTGGCGTAGTCATATTTGCTTACCACTCTCTCATAATAATTATTTGATCTCCTTGCTGCCCAACCCACTTGGGTTGGACGGTAAAGCGACGGTCTCGCTTCATGCAGGTCGGCGTTCAATCCCCGACCGTCCAAGGTTTTGGGCATCATTCCTTTTCCCCCTGTCCCATCCCAAATTCTTATCTGATCCCTTCCCAGTGCTATATAGTCGTAATGGCTTGGCGCTTTCCCTGACATTCCCTCCCTCCCCACCTTGCTGCCTGGTCTGTGCTGAACATTTTCTGCCACATGTCCGCCTAGATCCCGAGTCCTCTTGAATGTTGAGGACTGCCCTGGCGAGCTCCTGTGAGAGGCAGTGATTTACTAGAGTCAGCAACATGCTGCAGTGTTTCCTTGACGGGCGTCGATGGCGTTACAGTGTCTGTGTTTACTGCCTCGACATTGCTGTCAACACCTACCGTTGAAATGGCCATATTTTGGTGGTAAATCTAAGACCTAAAAAGCTTTCTCTAGCTTCGATAAAAATCCTATTATTACTGTCATTTCGCATATTGTGTTGCTCAGCGTGGAGTCTGTCTCGTTCACTGAGACACACACACACACACCCCACACACACACACACACACACCACACACACACAACACACACACACACACACACACACACACACCACACACACACACACACACCACACACACACACACACACACACACACACACACACACACGCTGTCGAGTCGTAGTGCAGCTTGTGACGCCTCAAAGGAAACTTCACTAGACTCCTACGAAGAGAAACCATCTTGACAGCTGTCCTTTACATTACTGTTACTCCGAAGTCGAGCAGTATAGCTTCCTTTTGTTCAATTTAATACAAAAATTAATGCAATACTATGTATGGCTAGACAGGTCACGTGATTGACTGGGGGGGGGAAACGGCTGAAGATGTGACGGGTGCCGTCTTTTTTGAGTTTTTTTATTTTAATTATTTATTACGCAAATGGTTAAAAGGGGGAGACAGGGAAGAGTAAGTCTCGCCTCCGACGGGGTAAAAGTGAATCACGAACGACTTGATCAAAATTCAAGGGAAAGCATTTGATACTGTCTCACGACAGACTCTCAAGAACCAGGCGTACCATTAGAACATAGTGAATAATATAATGCCTTAAGATCAAAAATAGGAGCTGCCTGTATGGGCCAATAGGCCTTCTGCAGTTACATTTGTTCTTATGTTCTTAGTGAAGTGGTGGAGGTAGGCTTCATTCACTGTACACAGCTTCAATTGTAA
>WNGS01010317.1:22652-46142 GCA_020271785.1 Procambarus virginalis
AGGGCTGTGACCGACGAGAACAGATACGAAAACCACGCCAGCAAAAATGGGAAGCAAGCAGACTGGAGGGCGAAAAACTTCGCCCAGAAGCAGAAAACCCAAGGCAGGGGCAAACCGCCCCAGAACTGCTAGCAGGCATCCCCACAGGCCGGGAACCTGCAACAGAGGCCCCGGGGCAGAGCCATCCTCCAAGCCCTCCACCCTTAAAGAAAAGGAAGAGTCCATGGGAAAAGCAGCAAGAAAGGGCTGCTGGTAAGACCCAGAAGCCTTGGCAGGTGGAACAGGCTCGAGAAACCTCCGTCCCCAACCCGAACGAGGCAGCCCCCGAAAACCACCCAAGTCTCTGCCCCAGCTAAACCCCGCCCCGACCCCGAAACCCGCAGACGGTCCAGAGCCGGGAACAGGGAGGGAAAGGGGTGAACAGCACCTAACCAAAACGGGGCGGCCCCGGGGCATCCGAGTGGGAAACCAATCTAGCGTGTTGCAGCAACCTAACCTAGCTTGCAACACGGATGCCGCCTGTACTCTGAACAGTAATAACATCAGGAGAGTAATGGAGAACAAGCAGAGAATCTCTCTCGCAACACTCCGGGTCAAGGTGTCAGTGACCCAACAGGCAGCATGATGGAGGTAAATGTGGCGACTGTCACCCGGAGACAAGGGCACAGCTGCCAACGATCCCGTACAAGACGGGATGGAACCAGGAAGACACATTCAATGGTCCACCGAGCCCCAACAGGGGTTTCCAAGGCCCGTAGGCTGACTGCTACGGGAAGCCCAGGCAAGGTGTTGCTAACCGGTTAAGAAACCCAAAAATAACAAGGGGGTAGAGGACAACACTGAAAACCCTTGAGATGTGTACAATCACGGGGGCCTAGCAGAGGGCTGCCAAACACTACCAGTGGAACTATAGCCACACTAGGCAGATCCCCACCTGGCAAATGAAAATAAAAGCAAAAGAAAACCCCTGCAAAAGTACATTGTCTCCAGAGGCAACAGGAACTGGTCGCCGCTTAGGTGGCAGGTCGCACAACACCTTGACGTGCTAACCAGCACAATGCCAGTCCCTTCCCAGAGCCAGTCCCTTTTTAACCCTTACACTGCTCAGGGGTCCTGAGGACATTTACACCCCTGTGCGCAAAAAAAAAAAATCAAAAAATTTTTTTCGTCTTCGAAACATGTTAATTTGTGTCCCCTGAGCAAGGAAAAAATAACAAAAAAATCGTAGGTGACATATTTTGGGTGCAATTGACCGAGGAAGTCTGGCAAAAAGTGGGCGTTGACAGAGCAGTCGCCAGGGCCGGTCAGCGTCACCCCGCTGACAAATGGGAGTTGCCACAAAGATATTATTACCTAATTGTTTCAATGTCTCCGATTGATTTTTTCTTAGTTTTTTTGCAGTAATATTATTCAATAGTGTGTATTGTAATATGTTTATATAAAAAAGTGGTGAATAATCGCTATACTCAAAAGTATTGTGTGCATACAGTATTAGTGATTCAATTATTATGTTCATAAAACAATAAACAAATAGTTTTGCTGCTATTACACTCTATATACAAGTTATATATAAGTACCTGCATATTTTGGTCACCATAACGAACCACTAAGTTGGTATTGAGAGTCGAAAAGCAACGAAGAGTTACCGCCACACACCAGCCAGCCACTCGCTGCCACTCCCTCAACACACGCACTAAACTTTCTCCACCAACAATACCATTTGTGGTGTTATTACACTATATACAGACGTTATATATAAGTATGTATATATTTTGTTCACCACAACTGTACAGCTAAGCTGATATAATTAGTTCAGGCACAAAGAGTCGTCGTTATACACAGCTGGCGGCTCCCTCACTCATTCAAGGTCACGCGCACTAAACTTTCTACCCCAACAATACTGTTTGCAGTGTTATTACCCTATATACACATATTATATATAAGTATCTACATGTTTTATGTACCATAACTGTACACCTAAGCTTATAGTGCACCCAAAGAGCATAGTGGCCACCCTGTACACAGCTAGACAAATCGTGCAGACGACGTCACCTCCGTCACCCAAATGGCTCCTCCCAACGTAATCTTTTTCCTGTTATTACACTAATACACACATTATATATAAGTATCTACATTTGTGTTCACCATAGAGAACCACTGAGCTGGTATGGTGAATGCAAACAATAACAGGTGGCCACACAGTCAGTAAACGATGCTGTCTCCCTCCGTCTCTCAGCATCAATGCTCCCAAAGAGCTAATTATTACTACAATCCTGCTATTATCACAACACTGGTTATTTATATCACAGTCAGGGGTCATCTGTAATATTGTCATCACTAAATAATAACAATTATATGTTTATTTTGACTTTTTCGGCGATGCTGTGGTCACAAGCTGAACAGCAATGCTGATCGCTCATGCTGCGTGCGCCAGCCTTGGTTGCTCCAACAGAACTGTGCCTCTCACACCTGAGAATATTGCCCACGATTTTTTTTTTAAATTGCGTCTGTTTACAAGAGCCCTGAGGAAGCTAATGTGAACCCCGTGTAGCCGCGGGCCGTTTGAATCGCGCCTGGCACCCTATGGCGTATATATACGCCATGCGCACCGTGGAACATGTTACTCAGGGCGTATATATACGCCATGCGCAGTTTAAGGGTTAAACAAGGCAAATGCCGAGCAGCAAGAACCTGTACGGGAATGGTTCCCGAACTCCCCAGGGAAGATAACCCTGTCACGCAGGGGCAGTACTCACAGGGCGCTTAAGGAAGGAAGCCCCTACCTGCATGCAGCCCCGGCACTGATGACGTACTCCTGGCCACCACACAACACAACACACGGCAGTGAACGCCACACAAGGCAGTGAACACAAGGCAAACACCGCCTAGGAAACTGAGGCCAGAGAAGAGTCTATCCCGGTTGACATTAGCTTATGGATTGATGCTAGGCAGCCGGCGCAGTAGGTCCGGGGCTCCCCCCTCCCCCTCTTGGGGCGGGGAGGGCTGCACGGATGATCGATGCAGCAGTAAAGTGTGATGTTTGCTTGTTTGCTTGTTTCCTTGGGATTGTAGGGAATTTCTACCTCTCTGTTCGTTTTTTGTTTTAGTTTTTTACCATGTGGGGTTTGTTTTGTTATGCCTACCTTTCTGGGTGCCTAACCCCAGTTGATGGCAGATAAGGAAAACCCCAACCACATGGTCGTTTTCCAGGGCCATTGCTCCCTGAAACCTCTCTGAAGGGGCCAGGTTTTGGCGCTAGTCCCTGGTAGGTCTGATCTCATTAGCTAATATCCCAGTCTAATATAACATACATTAGCCCGATAAGCTCCAGGGAGCCATAGGGGCTCCCCTACTCTCAAAGAACCAACAAGTCCGACAATGGACGACAACTAGAAGAGGCTGACCGCAGAAACTGCCTAACCACAGACTCCACAAACAGCAAGGGACAAAAAGGCAACGAGAACTTAAGAGCCAGGGCCCAAGCAGATTACAACAAGAAAGCGAGTACCACCTGTCGACACGCGAGACGTGAAGTGGAAAACTGCGACACCTCATCCCGCGGAATCGGCGCAAACAGCTTCAACAGTGCAGACGATGCACGCACCGCCGAGGCCAAGGCACCAGATCCCAGAACGGCCCCAAGCGCTTCCACATCCTTCTCAAGCCAATCCAAAGACAGCTCCAAGAGGGAAAAGAAGCACAAGGAGAAAGCTAGCAGGCCACAAGCAAACATGTCCTTAGCACGAATGCAGCTGAAAGGGAAGGAACCTGCACATGAAGCTGAATCATGCCAACATCCCACTGAAGGGCAGGGGCAAACAAACATGCATTGAGGTGCTCGAATTTGCCCCCCAGGTAAACCTGGACCACCGTCAATGCCTCTTGCCACTCAAGCGTGCAGGTACAACAGAAAGTACTTCAAGTCTGACCCAGTCAATGGCAGACATAGAATGCTGCAAATTACACATTTTTATAGGCCATTGCTCCTCGTGCCTTTTTGAAAGGGGCCAGGTTCTGATTTGTGGTTTCCAATAGGTCTAAGAACTCCATTCACAATGACTTATGCCAAAGTCTGATATATCCACAACAGCCTGCATAAGCTCCGAGGAGCTGAAATGACTCCCCCCAGAAATTCCATTTATTGACCGAATATTATGGAATATTATCAGTCCAGTTTTACAATGTGTGCCGTGATATTGGCAACAATTTGATACCAAAATTAATGACAGCACAAAAATTGAATTGAGAAAACTTAAAAAGAGTAAAACATTTGAGTGTGGTTTGTGCGCTCATGACCAACACTCAGCCTAATGCACGGATTAATAAATTTGTAAAAAATTTATTTATTGTCTGAATGTTATGGGACTGCTTTTAAAATGCATGCCACGATAGTGCAAACAGTTTGATACCACAATGAATAATGTAGCACAAAAATTGAGGTGAGAAAACTGAAAAAGAGTATGAACATTTGAGTGTGGTCTGTGCACTCACAACCAATGCTCAGCCTACCTAGCGGTGCATGGCGGGTTGCCCGCCGAGCCTGCGAAAGTGTTAAATGTACTAAAGATATCAAATATATCTTGATAGTAATGTTAATCTTGATTATCTCATATTTTGCCTAGCTAGTGAGCATATATTGATTCAGTAGCCACTAACACTTTCATTGCCCTGGTGGTCGCCCCGCAGCGCACCACAAGGCAGCCTGAGCAGTGCACTTGAACTCACCACCACCCACAAATTTTTAAACTCTGTTTACCTTTCTGACCTCAATTTTTGTGCTATGTCATTTAATTTGGTATTAAATTCTTCACAATAGAATGCTCTAAAGTAATATGTGCATATAAGAACATACACGTCTCATCTTCCTATACTTTAGACCCGCCATGCACTGCAAAGGTAAACCGAGAACTCCCCACCGCACAAAAAACCAGCGTTGAATGTAATGAAACGCCATTTTCTGGGTGAGTCCCGGAGGCTCCCCAGAGCTATCCAGGCTGAATGGATATGTATAACTTTCTGGCATCAGTCAAAGTGCTAGGAGTTCTTGCCTACCGGGGACCACGAGCCAGAACCTGGCCCCCTCAGAGAGGCACGAGGAGCAATGGCCTATAGAAACCCCTTTTGTGATTGGGAGAATTCTATGTCTGCCATTGACCGGGAAAGGCACCCAGAAAGGTAGGCGCCTCAAAACAAACCCCTATTCTGGTGAAATTATTGCTACCGAAAGCCGAACGCGTGGACAAAACTCCCCAAACAAAATTATTAAACTAACATGACGTCATCACGTCGCCGCGCAACCGTCTGCGCAACCCCCTCCCCCTCCCCGAGAGGGAGAAGGGGGAGCCCCAGACCCTCCACGCCGGCGATCCAACCGGCAGTTCTTAGGCTGGATGTCAAATACGCGAAAAACGCCGCCGACCGGAGGGAGGGCGGGATGCCGGGGAGCCTCCGGGACTCACCCAGAAAATGGCGTTTCATTACATTCAACGCTGGTTTTCTGGGGGGAGCCCCGTCGGCTCCCCGGAGCTACCTCCCCAAAGATAAGTAAAACAGGGAAGGAACCGGGAGGCGGATACCACACGTCCTAACTCAACAACCAAAACCAGAGACAAAACAAAGACCAAAACTAGAAGACAAAGACCACCAGGCCAACGACCAGGACGGCCCCAAAACTCCAGAGCAGGCCCGAGGGGAACAACGCCCAGGACAGCAAGTGGAATGGAGCAGAAGGAACCGCAACACTTAACGCAAGCAGGAGCGGCTCGCCAGCACCACCCAACATGAGGTGACAGGACAATCCCAGACGACGGTCCCAGAACAACCGCGAAGGGAAGACAAGCCAACCCTATCAAAGACCGAAGGACCCTTCGCAATGATAGGAGAACCACACACTGCCCCCAAGACGAAACACGGAAGCGGGAGACCAATAACCTGGTCCCAAGAACCAGGGACCTGTGTCCAGAATCGCAAAACGCGAAGCTAAAAACAGCGACCCCGCAACCCAAAGGAGCAACATAACCAGCTCCAGCAGGGAAGAATGAGACGCACATCCCCGAGGCATCCAAGGGGATAACTACCGGAAAGAATAGAAGGACGAGAACCGCAAGAAGCAAACACACCCGGTCTGGAAAAGGAACAAAGAAAAACCAAAACCAGGACCGGACCCAGCAAACCCGGTTCCAGGAAAAGGAACCAGGAAAGCAGGAGCGGCAGGCCGAAAAGTCCATACCCCCCCACAGACAGCGCAACCCGAAGCCTGCAGAAAACTACACAGAAATCGCAGGAACTTGGTACCAAAACGGAACACCGGAGAAGTCCAAAAGCAGGACGTGGAACATGGACAGAGGCCCACCGGAGCACCAAACAGGAAAACCAAGAAGCACTGACCCAGACACAAAAAGTGTAGCATGGGGAGGAAAAATGGCCATAAGTAAGGAAACCACGAAGACGGCCCAAGGAGTGGCCGGGAAGTAACGCACACGACCAACCACAAAATGGGTAGAGGAGCGCGCACATACCCGAGGACCTTACGTACAGCAGGGTGCAATCAGGCACCGAAAATAGGCAAGGAAAGTGTCCAGACAGGGAAATAACCCCCGGAGCCGACAACGAAAACAAAAACACCAAAATGCGGGGCAGAGCCCCACAGGACAACAAAAACAAAAGATGGACAAAAAGGCACTAAAGACCCATGCAAGGTGACCAAACACCACACCAAACACCCCAGTCAGGAGCCATCGACGCAATCCCGCCAAGCAGGGAAGAGTAAACAAGGATGGAACACTGAACAAGGGTGGCGGAGCGAGTAGAGTAACCCAAGAAGATACTCGCTCCGAACGCATGAGCCTAACCAGAGAAGCAAAGCTCTCCAAAGCACCAACGATGGAACTTAAACCGTTCCGAACGTCCAAAGGAAAAATCCCGCCAACCTGTGGAGAACTGTGAAGCGGCGCCCAAGCACATAACCAGCAGAGTAGCAAACAATAATGAGACTACTTGCAAGTGTGGTCTAAAACAGACAAGAGAGACACCGTACATACACGCAGAGCGCCCAACCCGCACCATTGCCCGCCAAATAACACCCGCAACCACAGAATACGTAACCAAAGATAAGTAGTTCCGTAGTGGACGTGTTTATTGACCAATCCCCACGAAACGACAGAAACTGGGATAGTGGCACAAGCCACCCTTGCGGTGCAATGTGGGCACGAAACAGCGGGCAGAAAAGGCATAAGCGCAGAATCAGGAAAGACCGGAGGGATAACCTGCACTGTAAGAGGCCCGGTGAATCGCGGAACCAATAACCACGGAAAGTGGTCATGGGGCCCCACGATTGGTGCAAGGGCAGGTTGGACATGCATGTGAGTGGGAATAGATAGTAAGAAACAGTAGCTACCTCGCACGGGCCAAGAGGCCCACCGCAGGTCGACAGGACATATGTCCGTATGTCTGAACGCACAAGGAGACACAGGAGGCAGTGAGCACCCAAAGGAGCCACAGACACTATAATAACCTGAAATGCCCGAAACGCTTCGCGTAACAGTGGCCCCAGGCTTGCATGTACGAGCCCTATCTATAACTCCATCACTCTGTACAATCACTTGTATGTATGTACCTTACCGAAATAAACCCTTGGATTTTGAGTTTATGTTTTTTTTTTTTTTTTTTTTTGAGTTTGATTAACGTCAGAGTGGAAAGGAAGCAGAAGCACCAAAAAGCCATGTGGAGGGGGCAGACCCCACCCACAGGAGCAAACGAAAGACAAGAGCCCAGAAGGCTCAGGAAACTGTACAATCGTCAACTGACAAGAGAAGCGGGGCCCAAGAGCCAGATCCAAACCCCGTAAGCACTACTAGGCAAGCACCCCACCAAAAGTGAGAACCAGCACTAGGCCGACAGAAGCGCCAGACAAGACACCTCACCTGCAGAGCAGACACGACCAAGCTACAACACAGGCGAGCCAAGTAACATACCAGGAGCAGCACTAAAGGCGTGCCCGAAAGCCAAGCATACACGAGGCAGCAGGCATAGTAAGTACCCTTACCTGAATAATGCGAGGTCGGAGGAGAATACGGCCAGAGGTGCGCGCCCTGCAGAAGACGAAGCAGTACAGAGGGAGAAACGAGCAAGAAGCTCGCAGAAAAACACGAGAAACGACGCGAACACACGAGCATACCGCCGGTAAACAAAACACATACCGCGGCCCCAGCACACGAGGTACGAAACGCACCACCCGGCCACTGGGAGGCGGGGCTCGTACACCAGGCGGACACACAAAACGTACACAACGTACGTACAAACAAGCGTACAAACACCAGGAAGGTGTGCGGAACGAAGACAAAGAACGCCGAAACCGGAAGCAGAGATGACGCGAAGCCAAAACAAGGCGAAAACGAAGTGAAAGAAAACAGATGATGGAAGGGAACCAACAAGGCCGACAAAAGACCCGATGGAAACCACATCGAATATCAACAGACGTGCCAATAACATTGGAAGGTACGAAGAGACTCGTGAATCAACGAGAGCCATGACAAGCACCCCTGACCAAGGAACATGCAGGGACAACGATACGAAGCGGTTTAGGCACTATGTACCAGGTCAATATAGAAATCCATCAATGTTTGTTTCACACCTTGTATGGATGTACCTTACCTGAACACTGTTTATCGATTTTATATTATGTTCGTTGTTGTTGTTGTCGTTTTTGTGAACAGCATCGCGACACAAGAGCGAAAATGGTAAGGAAAAGGGGGTGAAACACACCCCTAGGAACGACGGGACCGACGAACCCGAAGGAACCCGGAACCGAACCCAGGGAGGGGTATACCCGAAAACAACAGGAACACAGAGGGAAGGAACAATCCCACTGAGGAACTGCCCGCCCCACACCAAAGGTACAAGGACCCAAGTGGGGCAAACGGGGCCGAGGCCCCCCAGGCAACCCCTCCCTAACCCCGGGAACCTCTATGGCATGACCCAGGGCCGAGCCGCACCCCCAAAGCCCCAGCTGAACAAGGAAAAGCCGGGGCAGCCGTGCAAACACTAAGGAAGGGAGCCCACTGGTCAGACCCATACGGCACGGCTGGAGGAACCGACTCGAATGCCTCCGCCGCCACCCCGGAAGGGGAAAAACCCCCGAGACCGCCCGAGTCTCAACCCAACCAGACCCCGCCCCAACCCCGAAACCCGCCTATGGTTCGGAGCAGGAGGCAAGGGAGGAAGTGAGTAGAACAGAAGGGGAGGAACAGAAGCGGAAGGGGCCAGAGCCGAAGCGACCCCCACCCCAAAGTCCAGACCCCAACCACCAAAACGGGGCAGCCTCGGGGCATCCGGGGCCGCAAACCAAGAGCGTTGCAGCAACACACCCAGCAAGCAACGCCGCAGCCGCCTGCACCCGATAATCAAGACCAGTGGCCTGGGTGAAGGGGAGCGCGTACCGACAACAAGCATCGGACGACTCCGGGTCACAACAACAAGGACCCAACAGGCAGCATGGCGGAGGCACAACAGGTGAGTGTCACCCTGAGACAAGGGGACAGATCAACCGTCAAACTCGCAGGACGCGAGGGGGGACTCCGGGGACACACCTAGAGGACCACGGAGCCCCCGTGGGGTTTTCCAGGGCCCTTAAACGATAATACGCTAAGGGAAGCCCAGGCAGGGTACCGCGAACCGGCGCCCAAACTACCAACAAACTGCTAAAGCTGAACCCCGGGACGTGTCCACTCACGGGGGCCAAGCGGGGAGTATCGCCAAAGGAAGAATTCGAAAGAAAGTCACCTAAAACAGGAAAAGGGGGACCACAGTAAAGGCAGACCCCCCACCAGGCAGAAACAAAAACAAAAGAAAAACCCCGCAAGAGGACAACGCACCCAGGCGGAACAGAGCCGGCCGCTGTAATGGTGAAAACGAATCCCCTGAACACTGTCTATACTCCACAGTGAAGGCGGCTTGTCAACACCGTGTGGAAGGTATGTTTGCGGTGACTCCTCCTCCAGTCACTCTCTCAACCACACTTGCAAGTGTCAGCGAGTCGGTCCTGGCGCTGGCAATAATATGACAATGTATTACTGTGACTTCAGGGATAGTAAGTGTCTTGGTCAGCTTCCCAGACACAACCACACCTGTTCCTCACCACAGTCCAAAGGATCGTCCATGGGGCCCAATGACGTGACTGGGCATTCAGTGATGTCATAGGCCTGTCAGCCAATTAAAACACCAGGCCTACCCAGCTTGGCTTCTCACTGGAAGCGGCACCTATGCTCGCCTGCTATCCAAAGCTAATTGTTGTTACCTCTAAACAGGTATGATCAACGTCGTCCATATTATTAACATCTTTATTGACAAAATTTAAATATAATTTTTCCTAACTGAGAATTTTAATTAAGTCTTATTAGAGTGAGGATAATGCTGGTATTCACTGTCACACAGGACAGAGGGTCATACACAAGACAATAGGTCTAAACTGTAGGCTGCAACACACACACACACACACACACACACACATATATATATATATATATATAATATATATAATATATATATATATATATATATATATATATATATATATATATATATATATAATCATAATACAATCAATGTTTGAATGTATGAATATGTAAAATTAACTTTATTTGTGCACTGCCTCACAGGGGCAGGGATGGGTTCATAATATATACAGCTTAAAAATAATATAAAATTGTTTTCATTCCTTAAAATGGACAAGCAAATTTTGGGTAAATTGTTAGGATGTCCTCCAGTACACCAGATTCAATGAAATAGTTACAGAGTTGGTGGAACAATGGGCCAGGAGGTCTAAAATCTTTTACAGTTTCGCATTCAACAATATATTGTTCTAGTGAATGTATTAAAGGCTTACCACATAGTTTGCAATCTGAATTTTCTGTAAGTGGCTCAGTCTCACTTACCTGCCAGATGTGCCTATAGCCAAGGCGAATTCGCGCAATAACTAAATCACAATGCAAGGTCCGGTTACTGTGCTGACCATACAAATACCTATTATTACAAAAGTTGTCATTGTTTTTAATACTGCAGCTTTCAGGTCTCGGGCATTTCTTAGTAGTTCTAAATCTGANAAAAGGAAATGTGTGAAACATTAAACGAAAAGTTCCAAAGTGTGTTTGTACAAAATGAAATCTTCAGGGAACCAGATACAATAAGAGATTCAGAGAACAACATAGAGCACATAGAGGTGTCTAGAGACGAAGTGGAAAAAATGCTCAAGAGCTAAATAAGAACAAAGCAGTTGGTCCAGATGGAGTTTCACCATGGGTTCTGAGAGAATGTGCACCTGAGCTCAGCATCCACTTCAACTGATTTTTCAGGCATCCCTGTTTACAGGAGTTGTAGCTGATGTGTGGAAAAAGGCTAACATAGTTCCAATCTACAAAAGTGGAAGCAGGGAAGACCCCTTAATTATAGACCTGTATCATTGACAAGTGTAATAGTCAAAATATTGGAAAAAATAATTAAAACTAAATGGGTAGAACACCTGGAGAGAAATGATATAATATCAGACAGACAGTATGGTTTTCGATCTAGGAGATCCTGTGTATCGAATTTATTCAGTTTCTATGATCGAGCAACAGAGATATTACAGGAAAGAGATGGTTGGGTTGACTGCATCTATCTGGACCTAAAATAGGCTTTCGACAGAGTTCCACATAAGAGGTTGTTCTGGAAACTGGAAAATATTGGAGGGGTGACAGGTATGCTTCTAACATGGATGAAAAATTTTCTGACTGATAGAAAAATGAGGGCAGTGATCAGAGGCAATGTATCGGACTGGAGAAATGTCACAAGTGGAGTACCACACTGTTCAGTTCTTGCACCAGTGATGTTTATTGTCGACATAAATGATCTACCAGTTGGTATACAGAATTATATAAACATGTTTGCTGATGATGCTAAGATAATAGGAAGGATAAGAAACTTTGATGATTGTCATGCCCTTCAAGAAGATCTAGACAAAATAAGTACATGGAGCGCCACTTGGCAAATGGAATTTAATGTTAATAAATGCCATGTTATGGAATGTGGAATAGGAGAACATAGACCCCACACAACCTGTATATTATGTGAGAAATCTTTAAAGAATTCTGATAAAGAAAGAGATCTAGGGGTGGTTCTAGATAGAAAACTATCACCTGAGGACCACATAAAGAATATTGTGCGAGGAGCCTATGCCACGCTTTCTAACTTCAGAATTGCTTTTAACCCTTAAATGGCGCATAGCTATATACCATTTGACACCCACAGGCGCATAAAAAAAAAAAAAAAAAAAAATTATTTTTTCTTCCTAACCTGTTAATTTGTGTTCACTGATCACGGGAAAAATAGTAAAAAAATCGTAAGTTGAATATATTGGCCGCTATAGGGCAGGGAAGTCTGGCACAAAACAGGCGCTCACTCAGCATGCGTCCCAGGCGGTCTGTTGATCGCCAGCTGTCAGGCCGGAGTTGCCACAAAGAGATAATTGCCTAATTATTTCAATGTCTCTGATTGATTTTTCGTAGTTTTTTTGCTGTAATATTATTCAATAGTGTGTAGTGTGATATATTTATATAATGAAATGGGTGAATCATCGCTGTACTCAAAAATATGGTGTGCATATTGTTGATTCAATTATGTTCATCAAACAGTGAACAAATACTTTGTCGGTTGTTACACTATATACACAGGTTATATATAAGTATCTGCATGTTTTGTTCACCATAACGAACCACTAAGTTGCTATTATGAGTCAAAAAGTAATGAGGAGTGACCGCCGTGTACCACCCAGCCACTCACGCCCTCCCTCAAGTCATCTGACTCTCCCACATTCTCCTCCCACAATACTGTTTTTGCTTTTATTCACTATATACAGACGCTATATATAAGTATCTACAGTCGTGTTCACCATAACGAACCACTAAGTTGGTATGCTGAGTGGCAGTGGCAGCCCGCCACTGGCTGCCACTGCCACTGATGGACCTCACAGTCAGCTGATGGCTGCCGCCCTCAAGGCCACACGCACTATTTCTCTTCCAACAATACTGCTTGTGGTGTTATTACGCTATATACACACATTATATATAAATATCTACCGGTTTTATTCACCAAACTTGTACAAGTAAACTGGTATGGTGCCCAAAGACGTGATCACCAGTAAACAACACGATAATTCCCGCAGACGACGCTCCTCTCACCAAAATGGCGGCTCCCAACCTCCTACTCTTGCTGTTTATACTCTCTATACACACGTTATATATAAGTAGCTACATTTGTGTTCACCATAACGAACCGCTAAGCTGGTATGGTGAGTGCAGTCAATAAAAGGTGGCCACACACAGTCAGATAACAACGCCACCACCCTCCCTCCCACAGCATTACTCCTCCCTCTATGGAGCACAGCGCTAAATATCATCACAATCCTCTTAAAACTGACCATGGGTCTGATAATATCACAGTCAGGGGTCTTCTGTAATAATATTATCGCTACATAATAGCATGAACAAGTATATTATGGCATTTTTAGGCGATGCTGTGGTCACAAGCTGAACAGCAGTGCTGTGAGCTCATGCTGCGTGCGTCAGGCTTGGTAGCTTACTCGATACTGAGGCCCCTAACACCCGGGAGTTTGGCCCACGATTTTTTTTAAAAATGGCATCTGTTTACAAGAGCCCTGATGAAGGTGTGGTGAACCCCGTGTATCCGCGGGCCGTTTAAATCTTGCGTAGTACTCCAACGCATCATATGATGCGACGCGCAATTTTCTGCAAGTCGGTCAACGCATCATATGATGCGATGCGCAATTGAAGGGTTAAATACATGGATGGCGATATACTAAAGAAATTGTTCACGACTTTTGTTAGGCCAAAGCTAGAATATACAGCGGTTGTGTGGTGCACATATCTTAAGAAGTGCATCAACAAACTGGAAAAGGTGCAAAGACATGCTACTAAGTGGCTCCCAGAACTGAAGGGCAAGAGCTACGAGGAGAGGTTAGAGGCATTAAATATGCCAAAACTAGAAGACAGAAGAAAAAGAGGTGATATGATCACTACATACAAAAATAGTAACAGGAATTGATAAAATCGATAGGGAAGATTTCCTGAGACCTGGAACGTTAAACCTCAAACCGCTAGGGGCCCAAATGGAATTCACACCCACAGGCGCAACAAAAAAAAATCCAAAAAATTCTTTCGTCTTATAGAAGTGTTTATTTTTGCTCCCTGATCACGGAAAAAATAAAAAAAAAATCGTAGGTGGCATATTTTAGCTGCAAGAGGGTAGGGAAGTGTGGCAAAAAAGGGGCGTTGGCAGAGCCTTCGCCAGACGAGGTCTACTACACCCGAGGTGTCAGACGGCAGTTGCCACAAATATATTATTTCCTAATTATTTCAATGTCTCCGATTGATTTTTTCTTAGTTTTTTTGCAGTAATATTATTCCATACAGTGAATTGTGGTATATTTATATTATAAAATGTGTGAACCATCGCTGTACTCAAAATTATGGTGTGCATATAAGTGATTCAATTATTATGTTCATAAAACAATAAACAAATAGTTTTGTTGTTGTTACACTATATACACAGGTTGTATATAAGTATCTGCATGTTTTGTTCACCATAACGAACTACTAAGTTGGTCTTGTGAGTCAAAAAGCAACGAGGAGTGGCCGCCACACACCAGCGAGCCACTCCCTCCCTCAACACCACCTTACTCACCCTCATTTACCTCCCACAATACTGTTTTTGCATTTATTCACTATACACAGATGTTATATATACGTATTTACATGTTTTGTTCACCATAACTACATCTAAGCTTGTATGGTGAGTGAAGGCACAAAGACGTAGCTACTCCACAGTCAGCTGATCGGCAGCCACCCTCAAGGCCAGACGCACTAATATTTCTCCTCCAACAATATTGGTTGTGGTGTTATTACGCTACATACACACATTATATATAAGTATCTACCTGTTTTATTCACCATACCTGTACAAATAAGCTGGTATGGTGCCCAAAGACCATAGTGGCCACCAGTAAACAACATGCCAAGTCGTGCAGACGACGCTCCTCTCTCACCAAAATGGCAGCTCCCAACCTACTCCTCTCGCTGTTATCTCACACTATACACACGTTATATGTAAGTATCTACATTTGTGTTCACCATAGCGAACCACTAAGATGATATGGTGAGTGCAGTCAATAAATGGTGGCCACACACAGTCAGAGGACGACGCCCACAACCCTCCCTCCACAGCCGTACTCCTCCCTCCATCTTGAGGTTATCTTGAGATGATTTCGGGGCTTTTAGTGTCCCCGCGGCCCAGTCCTCGACCAGGCCTCTACCCCCAGGAAGCAGCCCATGACAGCTGACTAACACCCAGGTACCTATTTTACTGCTAGGTAACAGGGGCATAGGGTGAAAGAAACTCTGCCCATTGTTTCTCGCCGGCGCCAGGGATCGAACCCAGGACCACAGGATCACAAGTCCAGCGTGCTGTCCGCTCGGCCGGCCGGCTCCATCGAGCACAGCGCTAAATATCTCCACAATCAAGCTGTTATCAGAATCCTGGTCAGTTTTATCAAATTCAGGGGGCTTCAGTAATACTATCACTGCTAAATAATAGCAGTATCACTTATATTTTGGCATTTGTAGGCGATGCTGTGGTCACAAGCTGAACAGCGGTGCTGTGAGCTCGTGCTGCGTGCGCCAGCCTTGGTGGCTTGCTCAATACTGATGCTCTCACACCCAAGAATGTTGGGCTGGATTTTTTTTCTAGGTGGCATCTGGCAACTATCAGTCGTGGCTGTACTATAGCTGCCCCTATCCCAGGCAGGGCGTTTAAATTATAGTGCTAGACACAAAATCATATATAAATGATGTGCGCGGTTTCGGTTTTGTCACTGATATCATTTATATATGATATGCGCGGTTTGAGGGTTAAGATCAAAAACAGTACTTTTACTAATGCCATATTCAGCGCACACGACACTTCTCGGGACACTGCTCTCCACCTTCTTAACTATTTCAACTTTCTTCTCAAATGTCATCACTGACCTCTTTGTTTTACGTAACCCACTTGTAGATGCTTTCATTGACACAATGCGTGCATTTGGAGTTGACATGGTGCACGGATGTTCCTTGATTGTGCTGATATGTAAAACAAAGTCACGGAATGAACACTCCAGTCTTGTGACAAATTTAAACAATGGGAACAATAGGCCGTGAATCTGTGACGTCACAGGGTAGCAGGCACCAGAGTGGTGGCGCCCGACACGGTCAGTGGGCAAACTAAACCATCTCCCACCCACCCACCCACCCACCACCACGGGCCGGCGCAACGCTTGGCTGACCGCTTCCTCACCCGAACTTGGTTCGTGTAGGGTAACCCCAACCCCAGCCGGTGTGAAGCTTGGCGGACTACTTCCTACCCGAACTTAGTTCGTGTAGCATGACTCCCCAACACCAATCGGGAAACTGGAAGTTTCGGATAACTAAAGTTCGGGAACCAAGTGGTGCTCTGTATCAAGGTTAAATTAACACTGCTCTTCGTAAGGTTGTAATTCCCATTGATGGGAGAGCGTCAGCCAAAACACCTTGTATAAAACATGAACATCTTTCCTCTAATAAGGTATAATCTCTGTGATGGATTCACAAAACTTTTTTATCTCTGCCTTTCTGGTAATATATATCTACAAATATAAGCTTTATTTGTGAATCTCTATTAGTTATAATTTTTTTTACAATTTTTTTATTTTTTTTTTAATTTTTTCATTTTTTACCTAACACTGATGTGTCTGAATTCAACTCTAATCTTAGAAATCTAATACTAGATAACAGACTGAACAAAAACCATCTAATTCAAATTCAAATGTTTAGTAAGGTATCGCAGGGGATTATTAATTATCGCAGGGAACTTTAATATAGACCTCTGCGAGCCTGATAACCCTCCTGCTGCTAGTTTCCTCAACTGTATGAATTCCTGCTTCCTCATACCCTTAATTAATCACTAGACGTACTAGAATCACTGATAGTACTGCCTCTGCTCTTGACCACATCTGGACTAACATAACCTCTCCACTTACTTCAAGGATAATCATTGATAGGACCACAGACCATTACCCCTCATTTCTCCTAACCAACATTAACAAACCACCTCTAGATACAAGGAAGATAAGCTTTAGGCTTCACAATGAAATGTCTATAAGCAACTTTATTGCTGCTGCTACTAACATCAACTGGGAGGCTGAATTAGGTGACATAGTGAACATCATCCTAGCAGTGCAAACATTTCTTCAGAAAACTCTAAACCTTTATAACTCCCACTGTCCAATGCTAACAACACAAGTTACAAATAAAAGGTTAAACACTCCATGGCTTAAAAAGGATATACTTAAATCTATTAATAAAAAACATGACCTTGAGAAGAAGTATAGGTTAGGAATCGTCTCAAAAGAATTTTCAAAGATTTACTCATCAATGCTGTCTAAAATAATTAGAAGACCCAAAATATAATACTACGAAAATAAATTTACCCAAATTAAGGGCAACATTAAGAAATCATGGAGCACTATCTCCCAAATATTAGCATAAAAAAAGATTTAGAATAAAAAACAAATTCTCCTATCCAATGACGATGGTGTGCTTTTGGGCTCAAACTTTGCTATCAAGTTCAATACATTCTTTTCTTCCATTGGGACATCCCTTGCTCATGATATTCCATCCTCACTCACTAATATTAAAGACTACCTTACAGGTAACTTTCCAGAGTCTCTGTACCTAGATCCCGCTAATTCCTCTGATCTTAATGAGGTAATCCTATCCCTTAAAACTAAGTCAAGCGCCCTTGATGGGATAACATCTCTAATTTACAAATAAGCCTCCAGATTTCTAGCTCCTGCCATTGCATTGCTCTTCAATAAATCACTTGAACTCCAAACCTTTCCGGATATCCTAAAAAAGCGAGAGTAACCCCAGTTCACAAATGTGGTGAACTAACTGATGTCAACAATTACAGACCTATATCAATTCTGCCAGCCTTGTCAAAAATATTTGAAAAGCTACTCTACAAGCAGCTTTACTCATATCTAGCCAAACTCAATATACTTAGCTCTTGCCAATATGGTTTCAGACCCAATAAAAGCAATAATGATGCACTTATTAGTATGATTAACTTGATACATACAGCTCTTGACAAAAATGAGTTCCCTGTTGGGTTATGTGTGGACCTACGTAAGGCTTTCGACACTGTTAACCACCAAAACCTTCTTAAATTAGATCATTATGGAGTCAGAGGTCACTCCCTGCAATACCTTAAGTCTTACCTTACTGACAATCTCCAGTATGCTTCTGTGAATAATTCCATTTCTCCTACACTACCCATAAACATTGGTGTTCCTCAGGGCAGCATACTTGGCCCTCTCCTCTTTCTCATCTACATTAATGACCTTCCAAATGCCTCTCAACACCTCAAACCAATCTTATTTGCTGGTGACACAACTTTCATTTTCCCCAGTCCTGACACTCTTCCTCTAAATGTCACTGTGCATACTGAACTAAATAAAGTCCATCACTGGCTACTGCTAACAAACTCACCCTTAATATTGACAAAACTTTCTATATTTTGTTTGGCAATAAATCCTCAAATGAAATTAATCTAAGAATAAACAATATACAAATCAGTAGTACAGTTGATTAGTACCGTGACAGTACCGTGATAGTTGTCACTACCGTGACAAGTACCCCTTGTCACGTAGTGCGGGCTAGGTATCCTAATTTCTTTTAGTTTCACTTTTTTAATTAATTTTTAATTTACCTTTTACTAGTCATTTTCTGGGCACAATTAACCGAGTGCTTTAATATTTCTTCATGTCTCTTAAGTATACGTTCATAACTTACTACTTTTAGTAATTAATCCTTATCTTAAATTAACCTATGTTTATTACTCAACTTTTTCTCTGATTTCATTTATTACCAAGGTTGCCTAGCCTCGCCATCCTCTCTTACTCCATTGTACCACTGGCTTTGCCTGTGTCTCATTTATGGAAATAATTTACTTACAGTGTACCTGAGAGTACCTGTAAGCTACTTCATTTTTTGTTCTTTTTTTTGTTCATTTTGTTTGTGTTTTGTATAGACTTGTTTTATATATATTTTCCCCTTTTATGTCTTAATTCTTTTTTGTAATTTGCCATTCCTGCCTTGTATTCCTGCAACCTCCTTATTATGCAGGCAAGTTTAGACCCTGAACTAAACCTCTTATCCACTATCTATGACAATCATCACTTTAATGATCTGAACTGCAGATATTTTACAGCAAATTATGTAAACAATGTATTATCACATAATCACAATATCTCTGTAATCAACTTAAATGTTAGATCCCTAGGTAAACACTTCGATGATGTTAGTGCCTTGATTGAAACTATTGACAACAAATTCACTTTTATTATACTTACTGAAACGTGGTTGAAAGAGGATACTACTCAACTCTTTAACATGCCTAACTACTCGACAATTCACAACTGTCGTCAAACTCAGAGAGGTGGTGGTACTGCTCTTTACTACCATCATGAACTAACATGCTTAAAAGTAATTAGAACTAGAGACTGCTGTGGGGGGTATATCTTCGCCAGTTTCAGAGTAAAGGGTACAGAGTCTATCCTGTCTGTGGGAGCAGTCTATAGGATTCCTAACACTGATGTGCCCGAATTCAATTCAAACCTTAGAAATCTAATACTCGATAACAGACTTAACAAAAACCATCTAATTATCGCAGGGGACTTTAATATTGACCTCTGCGAGCCTGAGCACCCTACTACTGTTAGCTTCCTCAACTGTATGAATTCCTGCTTCCTCATACCCTTAATCACTAGACCTACTAGAATCACTGATAGTACTGCCACGACTCTAGATCACATCTGGACCAACATAACCTCTCCGCTTACTTCAGGTATAATCACCGACAGCACTACAGACCATTACCCCACATTTCTCTTAACTAACATTAACAAACCACCTCTAGAGTCAAGGGAGATAAGTTTTAGGCTGCACAATGAATCTGCTATAGACAATTTTATAACTGCTGCTGATAATGTCAACTGGGAGTCAGAGTTAGGTAACATAGGGACATCAACCTAGCAGTACAATCTTTTCTTCAAAAAACTCTAAGCCTTTATAACACCCACTGTCCTATGCTTACAAAACAAGTCACTACCAAAAGGCTTAACAATCCCTGGCTTACAAAGGGAATACTTAAATCCATTAATAAAAAACATGACCTTGAGAAGAAGTATAGGCTAGGAACCGTCTCTAAAGAATTCTCAAAGAATTACTCTTTACTGCTATCTAAGATAATTAGACGAGCCAAAACTAAATACTACGAAGATAAATTTACCCAAATAAAGAGCAACATTAAAAAAACTTGGAGCACAATTTCACAAATCTTGGGATCAAAGAAGATTTTAAACAACAAACCAACACTCCTGTCAATAACGATGGTCAGCTTTCAGCCTCTGATTCTGCTATTGAGTTCAATAGGTTCTTCTCTTCCATTGGGTCATCCCTTGCAAATGATATTCCTTCTTCCAGTACTGATGTTAAGGACTACCTTACAGGTAACTATCCACAGTCTCTGTACCTAAAGCCTACTAATTCCACTGATGTCAATGAGATAATCCTTTCCCTTAAAACCAAGTCTAGTGCCCTTGAGGAGATTCCGACATTAATTTACAAAAAAGCCTCCAGATCCTTAGCCCCTGCAATTGCATTGCTCTTCAACAAGTCACTTGAACTCCAAACCTTTCCAGATATTCTAAAAAAAGCGAGAGTAACCCCTGTCCACAAATGTGGTGATCTCACAGATGTTAACAACTACAGACCTATTTCAATCCTGCCTAACTTATCAAAAATTTTTGAAAAACTAATCTACAAGCAGCTTTACTCTTATCTAGCCAAGCACAATATACTTAGCTCTTGCCAATATGGCTTCAGACCTAAAAAAAGCACTAACGATGCACTTATTAGTATGATTAACTTAATTCATGCAGCTCTTGATAAAAATGAGTTCCCTGTTGGGTTATTTGTGGACCTGCGTAAGGCTTTTGACACTGTCAACCACCAAAACCTTCTTCTTAAATTACATCATTATGGAGTCAGAGGACTCTCCCTGCAATACCTCAAATCTTACCTTACTGACAGGCTCCAGTATGTTTCTGTGAACAATTCAATTTCTCCTACCCTACCCATCAACATTGGTGTTCCTCAGGGCAGCATACTTGGCCCTCTCCTCTTTCTCATCTACATTAATGACCTTCCAAATGCCTCCCAACACCTTAGACCAATTCTATTTGCTGACGACACAACCTTCATTTACTCCAGTCCTGACCCCCTTGCTCTAAATGCCACAGTAAATACCGAGCTTAATAAAGTCCATCTTTGGCTAACTGCCAACAAACTCACCCTTAACATTGACAAAACTTTCTATATTCTGTTTGGCAATAAATCCTCTAATCAAATAAATCTCAAGATTAACAATACCCAAATTTGTAACAAATTAGATGGCAAATTCCTTGGCGTTCTCATTGATCACAAGCTTAATTTCCAGGGACACATTCTAAATATATCAAAAAAAGTTTCAAAAACTGTTGGCATTCTTTCTAAGATCAGATATTATGTACCCCGCCCTGCCCTGGTGACTCTCTATTACTCCCTCATCTATCCATATCTCAACTATGGTATTTGTGCTTGGGGTTCTACTACCCAAAATCATTTATGTCCTCTAAGTAGCCAACACAAAGCTGCTATTAGAACAATATCTAACTCTGGCCCCAGACAGCACTCGGCACCCTTACTCAAATCTCTGAATATGTTAGATATTAAGACACTGCACATACTCTCATGTGTACTCTATATATTTAAAACTCTTTACTGTAATGTCAATCCTGACCTTAAAAGCTTCTTAGAAGGTTGTAACAGAACCCATGGGCACCACACCAGAAACAAATACCTATTTGATATTCCAAGAGTATTTATTTATTTATTTATTTATATACAAGAAAGTACATTGGGTTTGAGAAAATTCATAGCATGGTATTTACAATCTTGTAAAGCCACTAGTACGCGCAGCGTTTCGGACAGGTCCTTAATCTAACAGATAATTTCAGGTAGGTAAATTCTAGCAGAATTAATAAAATGATAACATATACATTGCAAGAAAAAAATGAGATGAGAGAGATTAGTAAGTATATTAAAGCCCATTGGTATATTAAAGCTCTGATTGATTACATTGACAGCTTGATTGGTAATTTAAACAAGATTAATAGACACCATACAGCAGATTGATAGCACATATAAGAAGACACTAATGATCACAATGGTAAGTTGTTCAGATTGGGTACATAAAGATTGGGAGATTGGGTAGCATTTGATACAGTGCAATTTTAAAGCAACAAGGTAAAAAAAGATGAAGATTAAATTAGGTACTTTTTAGTTTTGTTTTTGAATGACGCAAAAGTTGGACAGCTTTTCAATTCATTAGGGTGAGAGTTCCATAGACTGGGTCCCTTTATTTGCATAGTGTGTTTACACAGATCAAGTTTGACTCTGGGGATATCAGAGATATTTATTTCTGGTGTGGTGATTATGGGTCCTATTACATCTGTCCAGGGAGAGTTTCAGAGCAGAATTTGCATTTAAGAATAGGGTTTTGTAAATGTAGTTGACACAAGAGAATTTGTGGAGAGAGATTATGTTTAGCATGTTTAGGGAGTTAAACAAGGGGGCTGAGTGTTGTCTGAAAGCAGAGTTTGTTATTATTCTGGTAGCAGATTTTTGCTGGGTGATAATGGATTTGAGGTTGTTTGCAGTGGTTGAACCCCATGCACAGATACCATAATTAGGATAGGGATAGATTAGTGCATAATATAGAGAGATGAGAGCAGAGTTAGGAAACTAATTTTTGTCAAGGGCTGAGTAAATTATATCAAGGAGACTAATAATTGCATCGTTGGTACTCTTTTGGGAGCGGAAGCCATACTGACAGGGGCTAAGTACGTCGAATTTTACGAGGTAGGAGTAGAGCTGTTTGTACATAATTTTTTCAAATATTTTTGATGGTATGGGTATCTTTGATATTGGTCTATAATTGTTTATGTCTGCCGGATTACCTCCTTTATGAACTGGCGTTACTCTTGCTTTTTTAAGGGCATCAGGGAAGGTATGACACTCTAGGGATTTGTTGAACAGCAGAGCTATGGGTGGCACAAGGGCATGGGAGGCGCTCTTGTATACAATGGATGGGATTTCACTGATGTTACCAGCTTTGGTTTTAGTAAGTGTATGATGGACACACAATCTGATGGGCTGACTGGTGAAAGGAGAAGAGAGTTGGATAGCTGCCTGGAGATATGTGTTTATGTTGTGTCTGAGTCTGTAGATTTTACGGCAAAGTTAGCACCAACCGATGAAAAGAAGC
>WNGS01010318.1:0-22296 GCA_020271785.1 Procambarus virginalis
CCTCTAGTACGAGTGGTGCCTGTAGTACGAGTGGCGTCTCTAGTACGAGTGGCGCCTGTAGTACGAGTGGTGCCTGTAGTACGAGTGGCGCCTCTAGTACGAGTGGTGCCTGTAGTACGAGTGGTGCCTGTAGTACGAGTGGTGCCTGTAGTACGAGTGGCGTCTCTAGTACGAGTGGTGCCTCTAGTACGAGTGGCGCCTCTAGTACGAGTGGCGCCTCTAGTACGAGTGGCGTCCTCTAGTACGAGTGGCGTCTCTAGTACGAGTGGCGCCTCTAGTACGAGTGGCGCCTAGTACGAGTGGCGCCTCTAGTACGAGTGGCGTCTCTAGTACGAGTGGCGTCTCTAGTACGAGTGGCGTCCTCTAGTACGAGTGGCGTCCTAGTACGAGTGGCGTCCTCTAGTACGAGTGGCGCCTCTAGTACGAGTGGCGTCTCTAGTACGAGTGGCGTCTCTAGTACGAGTGGCGCCTCTAGTACGAGTGGCGCCTCTAGTACGAGTGGCGTCTCTAGTACGAGTGGCGCCTCTAGTACGAGTGGCGCCTCTAGTACGAGTGGCGCCTCTAGTACGAGTGGCGTCTCTAGTACGAGTGGCGCCTCTAGTACGAGTGGCGTCTCTAGTACGAGTGGCGCCTCTAGTACGAGTGGCGCCTCTAGTACGAGTGGCGCCTGTAGTACGAGTGGTGCCTGTAGTACGAGTGGCGCCTCTAGTACGAGTGGTGCCTGTAGTACGAGTGGCGCCTGTAGTACGAGTGGCGCCTGTAGTACGAGTGGTGCCTGTAGTACGAGTGGCGCCTGTAGTACGAGTGGCGCCTCTAGTACGAGTGGCGCCTCTAGTACGAGTGGCGCCTCTAGTACGAGTGGTGCCTGTAGTACGAGTGGTGCCTGTAGTACGAGTGGCGCCTGTAGTACGAGTGGTGCCTGTAGTACGAGTGGCGCCTGTAGTACGAGTGGTGCCTGTAGTACGAGTGGTGCCTGTAGTACGAGTGGCGCCTGTAGTACGAGTGGCGCCTGTAGTACGAGTGGCGCCTGTAGTACGAGTGGCGCCTGTAGTACGAGTGGCGCCTGTAGTACGAGTGGCGCCTGTAGTACGAGTGGCGCCTCTAGTACGAGTGGCGCCTCTAGTACGAGTGGCGCCTCTAGTACGAGTGGCGCCTCTAGTACGAGTGGCGCCTCTAGTACGAGTGGCGCCTCTAGTACGAGTGGCGCCTCTAGTACGAGTGGCGCCTCTAGTACGAGTGGCGCCTCTAGTACGAGTGGCGCCTCTAGTACGAGTGGCGCCTCTAGTACGAGTGGCGCCTCTAGTACGAGTGGCGCCTCTAGTACGAGTGGCGCCTCTAGTACGAGTGGCGTCTCTAGTACGAGTGGTGCCTCTAGTACGAGTGGCGCCTCTAGTACGAGTGGCGTCTCTAGTACGAGTGGTGCCTGTAGTACGAGTGGTGCCTGTAGTACGAGTGGCGCCTCTAGTACGAGTGGCGTCCTCTAGTACGAGTGGTGCCTGTAGTACGAGTGGCGCCTGTAGTACGAGTGGCGCCTCTAGTACGAGTGGCGCCTCTAGTACGAGTGGCGTCTCTAGTACGAGTGGCGCCTGTAGTACGAGTGGCGCCTGTAGTACGAGTGGCGTCTCTAGTACGAGTGGTGCCTGTAGTACGAGTGGCGCCTGTAGTACGAGTGTGCCTGTAGTACGAGTGGCGCCTGTAGTACGAGTGGCGCCTGTAGTACGAGTGGTGCCTGTAGTACGAGTGGGGCCTCTAGTACGAGTGGTGCCTGTAGTACGAGTGGTGCCTGTAGTACGAGTGGTGCCTGTAGTACGAGTGGTGCCTGTAGTACGAGTGGTGCCTGTAGTACGAGTGGTGCCTGTAGTACGAGTGGTGCCTGTAGTACGAGTGGTGCCTGTAGTACGAGTGGCGCCTGTAGTACGAGTGGCGCCTGTAGTACGAGTGGCGCCTGTAGTACGAGTGGCGCCTCTAGTACGAGTGGCGCCTGTAGTACGAGTGGCGCCTCTAGTACGAGTGGTGCCTGTAGTACGAGTGGTGCCTCTAGTACGAGTGGTGCCTGTAGTACGAGTGGTGCCTCTAGTACGAGTGGCGCCTGTAGTACGAGTGGCGCCTGTAGTACGAGTGGTGCCTGTAGTACGAGTGGTGCCTCTAGTACGAGTGGTGCCTCTAGTACGAGTGGTGCCTGTAGTACGAGTGGTGCCTCTAGTACGAGTGGTGCCTCTAGTACGAGTGGTGCCTCTAGTACGAGTGGTGCCTCTAGTACGAGTGGTGCCTCTAGTACGAGTGGCGCCTCTAGTACGAGTGGCGCCTGTAGTACGAGTGGTGCCTGTAGTACGAGTGGGCCTGTAGTACGAGTGGTGCCTCTAGTACGAGTGGCGCCTCTAGTACGAGTGGCGCCTGTAGTACGAGTGGTGCCTCTAGTACGAGTGGCGCCTCTAGTACGAGTGGGGCCTCTAGTACGAGTGGTGCCTGTAGTACGAGTGGCGCCTGTAGTACGAGTGGTGCCTGTAGTACGAGTGGCGCCTGTAGTACGAGTGGCGCCTGTAGTACGAGTGGCGCCTGTAGTACGAGTGGCGCCTGTAGTACGAGTGGCGCCTGTAGTACGAGTGGCGCCTGTAGTACGAGTGGCGCCTGTAGTACGAGTGGCGCCTGTAGTACGAGTGGCGCCTGTAGTACGAGTGGCGCCTGTAGTACGAGTGGCGTCTCTAGTACGAGTGGTGCCTGTAGTACGAGTGGCGCCTGTAGTACGAGTGGTGCCTCTAGTACGAGTGGCGCCTCTAGTACGAGTGGCGCCTCTAGTACGAGTGGTGCCTCTAGTACGAGTGGGGCCTCTAGTACGAGTGGCGCCTGTAGTACGAGTGGCGCCTCTAGTACGAGTGGCGCCTGTAGTACGAGTGGCGCCTGTAGTACGAGTGGTGCCTGTAGTACGAGTGGCGCCTGTAGTACGAGTGGCGCCTCTAGTACGAGTGGTGCCTGTAGTACGAGTGGGCCTCTAGTACGAGTGGCGCCTGTAGTACGAGTGGTGCCTGTAGTACGAGTGGTGCCTGTAGTACGAGTGGTGCCTGTAGTACGAGTGGGGCCTCTAGTACGAGTGGGCCTGTAGTACGAGTGGGCCTGTAGTACGAGTGGTGCCTGTAGTACGAGTGGCGCCTGTAGTACGAGTGGGGCCTCTAGTACGAGTGGGCCTCTAGTACGAGTGGTGCCTAGTACGAGTGGCGCCTGTAGTACGAGTGGGCCTCTAGTACGAGTGGTGCCTCTAGTACGAGTGGCGCCTCTAGTACGAGTGGTGCCTCTAGTACGAGTGGGCCTCTAGTACGAGTGGCGCCTCTAGTACGAGTGGCGCCTCTAGTACGAGTGTGCCTGTAGTACGAGTGGTGCCTCTAGTACGAGTGGCGCCTCTAGTACGAGTGGTGCCTGTAGTACGAGTGGTGCCTGTAGTACGAGTGGTGCCTGTAGTACGAGTGGCGCCTGTAGTACGAGTGGTGCCTGTAGTACGAGTGGCGCCTGTAGTACGAGTGGTGCCTCTAGTACGAGTGGCGCCTCTAGTACGAGTGGTGCCTGTAGTACGAGTGGCGCCTCTAGTACGAGTGGCGCCTCTAGTACGAGTGGTGCCTGTAGTACGAGTGGTGCCTGTAGTACGAGTGGCGCCTGTAGTACGAGTGGCGCCTGTAGTACGAGTGGCGTCTCTAGTACGAGTGGCGCCTGTAGTACGAGTGGCGCCTGTAGTACGAGTGGCGCCTCTAGTACGAGTGGCGCCTCTAGTACGAGTGGCGCCTGTAGTACGAGTGGCGCCTCTAGTACGAGTGGCGCCTCTAGTACGAGTGGCGCCTCTAGTACGAGTGGCGCCTCTAGTACGAGTGGCGCCTCTAGTACGAGTGGCGCCTCTAGTACGAGTGGCGCCTGTAGTACGAGTGGTGCCTGTAGTACGAGTGGCGCCTCTAGTACGAGTGGTGCCTGTAGTACGAGTGGCGCCTCTAGTACGAGTGGCGCCTCTAGTACGAGTGGCGCCTCTAGTACGAGTGGTGCCTGTAGTACGAGTGGCGCCTGTAGTACGAGTGGTGCCTGTAGTACGAGTGGCGCCTGTAGTACGAGTGGTGCCTGTAGTACGAGTGGCGCCTGTAGTACGAGTGGCGCCTCTAGTACGAGTGGCGCCTCTAGTACGAGTGGCGCCTGTAGTACGAGTGGCGCCTGTAGTACGAGTGGCGCCTCTAGTACGAGTGGTGCCTGTAGTACGAGTGGCGCCTGTAGTACGAGTGGCGCCTGTAGTACGAGTGGCGCCTCTAGTACGAGTGGCGCCTCTAGTACGAGTGGCGCCTGTAGTACGAGTGGTGCCTGTAGTACGAGTGGCGCCTCTAGTACGAGTGGCGCCTGTAGTACGAGTGGCGCCTCTAGTACGAGTGGCGCCTCTAGTACGAGTGGCGCCTGTAGTACGAGTGGCGCCTGTAGTACGAGTGGCGCCTCTAGTACGAGTGGCGCCTGTAGTACGAGTGGCGCCTGTAGTACGAGTGGTGCCTGTAGTACGAGTGGTGCCTGTAGTACGAGTGGTGCCTGTAGTACGAGTGGTGCCTGTAGTACGAGTGGTGCCTGTAGTACGAGTGGGCCTGTAGTACGAGTGGGCCTGTAGTACGAGTGCCTGTAGTACGAGTGGTGCCTGTAGTACGAGTGGCGCCTGTAGTACGAGTGGCGCCTGTAGTACGAGTGGTGCCTGTAGTACGAGTGGTGCCTGTAGTACGAGTGGTGCCTGTAGTACGAGTGGTGCCTCTAGTACGAGTGGCGCCTCTAGTACGAGTGGCGCCTGTAGTACGAGTGGGGCCTGTAGTACGAGTGGCGCCTGTAGTACGAGTGGTGCCTGTAGTACGAGTGGCGCCTGTAGTACGAGTGGCGCCTGTAGTACGAGTGGTGCCTGTAGTACGAGTGGCGCCTGTAGTACGAGTGGTGCCTGTAGTACGAGTGGGGCCTGTAGTACGAGTGGCGCCTGTAGTACGAGTGGCGCCTGTAGTACGAGTGGTGCCTGTAGTACGAGTGGGCCTGTAGTACGAGTGGTGCCTGTAGTACGAGTGGCGCCTGTAGTACGAGTGGCGCCTGTAGTACGAGTGGTGCCTGTAGTACGAGTGGTGCCTGTAGTACGAGTGGTGCCTGTAGTACGAGTGGTGCCTGTAGTACGAGTGGTGCCTCTAGTACGAGTGGCGCCTGTAGTACGAGTGGTGCCTGTAGTACGAGTGGTGCCTGTAGTACGAGTGGTGCCTCTAGTACGAGTGGTGCCTCTAGTACGAGTGGTGCCTGTAGTACGAGTGGCGCCTCTAGTACGAGTGGTGCCTCTAGTACGAGTGGTGCCTGTAGTACGAGTGGTGCCTGTAGTACGAGTGGCGCCTGTAGTACGAGTGGTGCCTCTAGTACGAGTGGTGCCTCTAGTACGAGTGGTGCCTGTAGTACGAGTGGTGCCTGTAGTACGAGTGGCGTCTCTAGTACGAGTGGCGCCTGTAGTACGAGTGGCGCCTGTAGTACGAGTGGCGCCTGTAGTACGAGTGGTGCCTGTAGTACGAGTGGTGCCTGTAGTACGAGTGGTGCCTGTAGTACGAGTGGTGCCTGTAGTACGAGTGGTGCCTGTAGTACGAGTGGTGCCTGTAGTACGAGTGGTGCCTGTAGTACGAGTGGTGCCTGTAGTACGAGTGGTGCCTGTAGTACGAGTGGCGTCTCTAGTACGAGTGGCGCCTGTAGTACGAGTGGCGCCTGTAGTACGAGTGGCGCCTGTAGTACGAGTGGTGCCTGTAGTACGAGTGGCGCCTGTAGTACGAGTGGCGCCTGTAGTACGAGTGGCGCCTGTAGTACGAGTGGTGCCTCTAGTACGAGTGGCGTCTCTAGTACGAGTGGCGCCTGTAGTACGAGTGGCGCCTCTAGTACGAGTGGTGCCTGTAGTACGAGTGGCGCCTGTAGTACGAGTGGTGCCTGTAGTACGAGTGGCGCCTGTAGTACGAGTGGCGTCTCTAGTACGAGTGGCGCCTGTAGTACGAGTGGCGCCTGTAGTACGAGTGGCGCCTGTAGTACGAGTGGTGCCTGTAGTACGAGTGGCGCCTCTAGTACGAGTGGCGCCTCTAGTACGAGTGGTGCCTGTAGTACGAGTGGCGCCTGTAGTACGAGTGGCGCCTCTAGTACGAGTGGTGCCTGTAGTACGAGTGGCGCCTGTAGTACGAGTGGTGCCTCTAGTACGAGTGGTGCCTCTAGTACGAGTGGTGCCTGTAGTACGAGTGGTGCCTCTAGTACGAGTGGTGCCTCTAGTACGAGTGGTGCCTGTAGTACGAGTGGGGCCTGTAGTACGAGTGGGGCCTGTAGTACGAGTGGCGCCTGTAGTACGAGTGGCGCCTCTAGTACGAGTGGTGCCTCTAGTACGAGTGGTGCCTGTAGTACGAGTGGTGCCTGTAGTACGAGTGGCGCCTGTAGTACGAGTGGTGCCTCTAGTACGAGTGGTGTCTGTAGTACGAGTGGCGCCTGTAGTACGAGTGGTGCCTGTAGTACGAGTGGTGCCTCTAGTACGAGTGGTGCCTGTAGTACGAGTGGTGCCTGTAGTACGAGTGGCGCCTGTAGTACGAGTGGTGCCTCTAGTACGAGTGGCGTCTGTAGTACGAGTGGCGCCTGTAGTACGAGTGGCGCCTGTAGTACGAGTGGTGCCTGTAGTACGAGTGGTGCCTGTAGTACGAGTGGTGCCTGTAGTACGAGTGGTGCCTGTAGTACGAGTGGTGCCTCTAGTACGAGTGGTGCCTCTAGTACGAGTGGTGCCTGTAGTACGAGTGGTGCCTGTAGTACGAGTGGTGCCTGTAGTACGAGTGGGGCCTGTAGTACGAGTGGCGCCTCTAGTACGAGTGGCGTCTCTAGTACGAGTGGCGCCTCTAGTACGAGTGGCGCCTCTAGTACGAGTGGCGCCTGTAGTACGAGTGGTGCCTGTAGTACGAGTGGTGCCTCTAGTACGAGTGGCGCCTCTAGTACGAGTGGCGCCTGTAGTACGAGTGGCGTCTCTAGTACGAGTGGTGCCTGTAGTACGAGTGGCGCCTCTAGTACGAGTGGTGCCTGTAGTACGAGTGGTGCCTGTAGTACGAGTGGCGCCTCTAGTACGAGTGGCGCCTGTAGTACGAGTGGGGCCTGTAGTACGAGTGGCGCCTGTAGTACGAGTGGCGCCTGTAGTACGAGTGGCGCCTGTAGTACGAGTGGCGCCTGTAGTACGAGTGGTGCCTCTAGTACGAGTGGCGCCTCTAGTACGAGTGGCGTCTCTAGTACGAGTGGTGCCTGTAGTACGAGTGGTGCCTGTAGTACGAGTGGTGCCTGTAGTACGAGTGGCGTCTCTAGTACGAGTGGTGCCTCTAGTACGAGTGGTGCCTCTAGTACGAGTGGTGCCTCTAGTACGAGTGGCGCCTGTAGTACGAGTGGCGCCTCTAGTACGAGTGGCGTCTCTAGTACGAGTGGTGCCTGTAGTACGAGTGGGGCCTCTAGTACGAGTGGCGCCTGTAGTACGAGTGGCGCCTCTAGTACGAGTGGCGTCTCTAGTACGAGTGGTGCCTGTAGTACGAGTGGGGCCTCTAGTACGAGTGGTGCCTCTAGTACGAGTGGCGCCTGTAGTACGAGTGGTGCCTCTAGTACGAGTGGTGCCTCTAGTACGAGTGGCGCCTCTAGTACGAGTGGTGCCTCTAGTACGAGTGGCGCCTCTAGTACGAGTGGCGCCTCTAGTACGAGTGGCGCCTCTAGTACGAGTGGTGCCTGTAGTACGAGTGGCGCCTCTAGTACGAGTGGCGCCTCTAGTACGAGTGGTGCCTGTAGTACGAGTGGTGCCTGTAGTACGAGTGGTGCCTGTAGTACGAGTGGCGCCTGTAGTACGAGTGGGGCCTCTAGTACGAGTGGCGCCTGTAGTACGAGTGGCGCCTGTAGTACGAGTGGGGCCTCTAGTACGAGTGGCGCCTGTAGTACGAGTGGCGCCTGTAGTACGAGTGGCGTCTCTAGTACGAGTGGTGCCTGTAGTACGAGTGGCGCCTGTAGTACGAGTGGGGCCTCTAGTACGAGTGGCGCCTCTAGTACGAGTGGCGTCTCTAGTACGAGTGGCGCCTGTAGTACGAGTGGGGCCTGTAGTACGAGTGGTGCCTGTAGTACGAGTGGCGTCTCTAGTACGAGTGGCGCCTGTAGTACGAGTGGCGTCTCTAGTACGAGTGGTGCCTGTAGTACGAGTGGTGCCTGTAGTACGAGTGGCGTCTCTAGTACGAGTGGTGCCTGTAGTACGAGTGGCGCCTGTAGTACGAGTGGGGCCTCTAGTACGAGTGGCGCCTCTAGTACGAGTGGCGTCTCTAGTACGAGTGGCGCCTGTAGTACGAGTGGGGCCTGTAGTACGAGTGGTGCCTGTAGTACGAGTGGCGTCTCTAGTACGAGTGGCGTCTCTAGTACGAGTGGCGTCTCTAGTACGAGTGGTGCCTGTAGTACGAGTGGTGCCTGTAGTACGAGTGGCGTCTCTAGTACGAGTGGTGCCTGTAGTACGAGTGGCGCCTGTAGTACGAGTGGGGCCTCTAGTACGAGTGGCGCCTCTAGTACGAGTGGCGTCTCTAGTACGAGTGGCGCCTGTAGTACGAGTGGGGCCTGTAGTACGAGTGGTGCCTGTAGTACGAGTGGCGTCTCTAGTACGAGTGGCGTCTCTAGTACGAGTGGCGTCTCTAGTACGAGTGGTGCCTGTAGTACGAGTGGCGTCTCTAGTACGAGTGGTGCCTGTAGTACGAGTGGCGCCTGTAGTACGAGTGGCGTCTCTAGTACGAGTGGCGTCTCTAGTACGAGTGGTGCCTCTAGTACGAGTGGCGTCTCTAGTACGAGTGGCGTCTCTAGTACGAGTGGCGTCTCTAGTACGAGTGGCGCCTCTAGTCACGCTGGTAACACGCTGCTAATATGGCGTCGTCTCTCTCCTCCCTGGCTTGCTGGGATACGCATGCGCACAACTCTCAAAGTCATCCCGAGCGTAAAGTATTTTATTCACTCGTAATTAATTAGGGGTGTAAGGAATTGTGACGTGTTTGTCACTGATAAAGTATTATGGTACAATATATTTTTGCATAACGCAAGTCAGCTTATTAAGACTGCGTAAAATGAACGAGAGGAATATTATATATAAATATTTTACATTGCAACATTTTCCACTGTAGCTGTTAATTCACCTAAAAAAGCGAGTTCAGTTGGCAGTAATATGCTGTATAAATAAAACGGCTAAATAAACGATAATCCTTAGTAAAGGAAAATATTTAACTGGACTCTGTATAAATTCGACTAAATGTGGAGATATTTCATGTTTCAGCCTGATTCTACCTCACGGTGTCATGACGACTAGGAAGGATCTGGCAAATATTGCATCACAATAGAAACGTTAATTGGATTAATTCTACGAATTTGTAAAATTAGTAATTTCTGTGGTTAATACAATAAGGATGTATTATTATACAAAAATGATGCATAAGTGTTGGATAATTTCCAACAAATGTACCACATGTTTATATGTACTGTATAAGAAAATGTATGTCTGTTTGAACCTGCATAAAGTTGGAGGCCATACGGCTGTGGTTAGGCTCGCCCAAATTGGCAGAGAGTGGTCTAGGGTCAGGGACGAACATAGGCTGGTCAGGGTCGCAAGAAGTGAAAAGGGAACAGCGTGCCATGGACACATTCAGACACCATGACGATTTTTGCCTCAACAGAACAGTTTCACAGCTAAATATTTTCATACCAAATTTTAAATTGAAAATTCCTTATAGTAATAAGCACCATTATGCACTGATCGTAGGAAAAATAATATACATTTCCTGCTGGTGATAATTTGGCCGTACTTGCATAAATAGACAATTCTTCTACAGCGTTGAAGGTGTCTCAAAACACTGTTCTCTACCAGAGTAAAGGGTTTTGTCTTGGTATTTCACACCACTGAGCTCTCACTACCGACCATCCTCACATTACACAATTATATTTGAGACAGACACAATAGATGGATGGATGGATAGATTAATAGGTGGATAGGTAGTTGGATAAAGCTAGATGTATAAAGCTAAATGGATGTGTAGATGGATGGATATATGAATGGCTAGATAAATGGACGGATGAGAGACAGATACAGACCCAAGCAAAGCCTGGTACTCCCCCCCCCCTCTAGTTTACCTATAAAATAAAATGTAATCAATTTTATTCAGACCATTTTTCACAGAAACCGTTAACCCTACAGAGAACATGCTGATGGTCAGTTTTGTTGAGACAAAATGCCAATCATGGCTAAAGTTCTCTATGACTAAGAGTTGTGCTATGACTTTTACTCAGAAGCAGGTAGTTCTTCATTTGTCTTCGTCGCTTTTGGGTTTACTCTTTGTCAGTGGTTTGTCCTGGTCACCCCACACCTCTCGCCTCAGAGTTGAATGTTCTAAGTCCCTTACATTACTTAGTCTTGTTCCGTACTTCCTGGGGAGCTGCTAGTCACACACTCCTCTATTTGCGCCCCCCTCTCCCCATCACGGCTGCCCCGACTACCCCCTACGCCTCTCCTTCAACCGTCTTGATGCTTTGCACCATACTGAATTGCGCCTCAGTTCAGGTGCCTTTCGTTCGACTTCCGTCCTTAGCTTGTATGTTGACACTGGCTTCCTATCTCTCCGGGACCGCCGTGATCGCTACTGTTTTCGCTATCTTGGGCGGTCCTTGCAACATCCTTCCTCTCGCCTCTGTCGTGCTTTAACTTTTACCCCTCCTGTGATTCCTGTTCCTCTTCACCACCTCCCTCTTTCTGTCCGGTTATCTCGCTTACAGGATTCTCTTTCAGCTCATATTTCTAATATTTCTCCTCGTATTGTTCCTTCTTTGCCCCCGTGGAGAGTCTCCCTTCCGAAGTTTTGTACATCCTTGACACGCATCACTAGAGCTATTACCCCTCATATGGTTCTGAAACGACTTTTCTTCGCACTTCTGCTTCCATCTTCACCTATGGGTCCAAGTCTGCGGATGATTTAGGCTACTCTTGTTTTTCCTGACCTCACTTACATGTGTCACCTACCTCCGGAGACTAGCATCTTCACAGCGGAGCTTTATGCTATTCTCTCTGCTCTTCGTCTCCTGCTTTCTCGTTGTCAATCTTCCTTTGTAGTTGTCGTTGACTCTCGTAGTGCCTTCATGGCTCTCGGGTCCTTTAATCCGGTCCATCCAGTGGTCGTCGAGATTCAACATTGGCTGTTTCTTATTTCCAGTAAATTTAAGTCAGTTGAGTTTTGTTGGGTTCCCAGCCATATTGGTGTTTCTTTTAAATGAAATGTGGATGCTGCTGCTTGGGAAGTTGTCCGCTCTTGTCCCCATTTCCCGTAAAGGTATTCTTTATTCAGACTCTTACCCAGTTATTAATTCCTCCATCCTTACCAGTTGGCAGGATTGTTGGTCTTCTGTTACTGGTAACAAACTGCGTGCTCGTAAGGGTAGTGTATCCTCATGGGCTTCTTCCTACCACCATAACTGGCGATAGGAAACGGCTCTGGGGAGATTACGTATTGGCCATACATGCTTAACTCAGTCACTTAACGGAGCGCCGCCCTGCATCTTATTATCCAAATTTCATTGTCCCTCTTACGGTCGTGCATATCCTTGTTGAATATCCTGACTTCCAGGACGAGTGTGTGTCTTGTTTTCCGACCGTCCCCCGCGGTCGCTTGTCCCTTGATGGAATTCTTGATGAATCGGATACTTTTGATGTCGTTCGCCTTATGGGTTTCTGTTCTCATATTGGCATCCTTGGTGATATTTAGCTCCCTCTGAATATTCTGCACATTTGATGGTGCTACATAGCCGCCTCGGTTTGGTGCCTTCTTTTGATAATTACTATCTTTCCTTCATTATCTTGAGCAGACCCTGCAATACCCTCACTTTCCTTCATTATCTTGAGCAGTCCCTGCAACACCCTCACTTTCCTTCACTACCTTGCACGGTGTGGGGGAATTCTGTTCTAACATATAATCAAAAATTTATGAGGACCATAAAATTATGAGGACCAAAAAAGTTTTATAAACTGAGAACCAGTGATCTATGGATTTCAAATAATAAATTCAATGATAGAGTGAATTTAGAGAAGTTGACTGTAAAACTTCTATTAAATTTAAAGTTAATCCCTAACACATCCTTTGGGGGGTTAAATTCTATTATGTTAATATATCAATAATATTATAATAATGTATTATAATCATTGGAATCATAAGACATCGGTTAAATTTCTAATTACAATATGGAACAGATAATGGCTTAGCTGCCAAGTTGAACGTAGATTGCGTCCAACTACTATGACACATTTAATCCTGTCCGCGTTGGTGTCTCTAGCGACATGAGACTACTGGTGGAATTATGTCTCTTGAAGTTAGCTCCAGGCTGAAAGAGGAATTGTATGTATCTCCACTTCAGAGTATATATTAATACATTTACTCACGAAATCTGAAAGGATTGGGAGCAAAATTTACACTCACGGGAGTTATTAATTTTCCATGTTGTATAACAAGGCACCAAAAAGACACAAAAACATAATTGCCAAATTAGTATGAAAAATAGTATTATGCCTTGTCGGAGCTTCCGTAATCTATGGAACTGCCGAATCGATCCAAAGCTCGTTAATGCACGGATGCTGTTTTGTCGATAATAGATCATCTCCAGGACACTGGTTGTAATGGCGTCTATCTCTGCTCGTCCTCTCTCGCTAGTGATGCATGAGACCCTCGTGTCAAAGTTGGAACTTTCGGTATTAATTCATATTATTGAATTCTGTTTCTGAGTGGATAGAGACATACTGATGCAGGCGATGAGTCACAATACGTTGCTGAAGAATGTTGACCAGACACCACTAAAAGTGAAGGGATGACGACGTTTCGGTCCGTCCTGGACCATTCTCAAGTCGATTGTGATGAGGGAGAAGTGTTTTTTCTGCAGACACTAACAATGCTCTCTTCTGTCATGTGAGGGAATCTAATCATTCTATTGATTGGTCTTCCTCCAAATAAGCTTCCTGCCTCTACACAGACGCCGTCTTGTGGAATCGGCTCTAATACACAATGTACCAACATGAACTTGAGTCCTGGCTTTGTTGCTGTTGACTCTTCCCTTTCACAGTATATACTCAATATGCTCTAATCTTTCTAACAAACGTGACCTAACATAAGCTTACCCTTCCATTTATCTTTCTTTCTTTTCTTTTCTTTCTCTTTTCTCTCTTTTCTGTTCATTGTTTTCTATTACATTCCCTTGCTATTCCTTCTTATTCCTATTACAATCCCCTTCTCATTCAGTGGTTATAATAGGAGCTGCCTCGTATGGGCCAATGGGCTTCTGCAGTTCTTATTCATACTACTACTATCCTCTCTACTACACCTTACCGTTTGTACCTTTTGCCTTGCTCCTCACCTCTCATGCCTATTTATTGCCTGCATTATCTCCCTCATCTTACGGGCTCACCATAGCCCGTGCTACATGGACATTTCGTCCTGAGTAGCTAAATCTTTAACAACAACTCCCTCATCACTGACCATCCTTTGCGCTCTCTGACCAGTCTTAGAGAGGGTGCATCTCTACCAGTACTCAAAATGTACTACGTTCAAGCAGTTAGATCACTCATCGACTATGCTGCCCCTGCTCTTACATCCCTCAGTGATAACCAATGGGAGAAACTGGAAGTGTCTCAAAATGATGCTCTGAGAACAATGCTGGGAGCACCTATATGGACGCGTAGAGAGAACCTTAGAATGGAAACAAATTTATCAGCATTAGAAAACAGGGGATGCAACAAAGGATAGCCACCATAATAGGAAAACTTACTGGAACAACCGCCAGACTGTCAATCAAAGACAGCATACAGAGATACTTTCAGAAAACCTACAGTATAGAACATGCTCATGGATGGATAATGTGGTAAAGATTTTAGAGAAAATGGACCTGAAATGAGCCATTAAAAAAAAGGGAAGATAGACCATATCAACACTTTCAACAGCGTCCTCCATGGGAAGAATCGAATCTAAAGATAATCATTGAAAGATTACCAGTTAAAAAATCAGCATGTGACCCGCAGAGGCTCAAGGAAGTAATAGAACAACAAATGGAAACTATCTCTAGACCAACAACGACTCACATCTTCACAGACGGATCAGTTGATCAAGAAAAAGGTTCTGCTGGGGCAGCAGCTTACACTACCAACCATGAAGCTTACTGGAGCATGAATAGTGGGTGCTCAACATTGCAAACAGAATTATATGCCCTGAAGGAGGCAATAAAATATACAATTGATAATAATTTACATGATGTCATCATTCATACAGACTCTAAATCTTCGCTCCAGGCATTGTTATCCAGTCAGCACAGAGATAATATACAACTCCTCACAGAAATTCAACATATAGGAAAAGAAGCCCATAATCAAGGGCTGTCAATCGCCCTAAATTGGATACCAAGTCACATTGGCATAGATGGTAATGAAAAGGCAGACTCACTAGCAAAACTGCCACTGCTCTACCTGTTGTACAGGTTCAAATACCTCCAAGTTTCTCACAGATAAAGGAGTTTGTCTTGGTCGCCCCATTTTTCTTACCTCTGCGCTGAATGCTCCAAGGCCCTTTCCCTCCTTAAGGTTTTTGTACCATACTTCTTGGGGTTGGATAGGCGCACGCTTCTCCCTTTACATTCCTCTCTCGCTCTGTCTAAACGTGATTATGGTTGCCCTGCTTACTCGTCTGCTTCTCCTTCTACTCTTCGCCGTCTTGATGCTTTGCACCATACTGGGCTGCGCCTCAGCTCTGGTGCCTTTCATTCGACTCCCGCCATCAGCTTGTATGTTGACACTGGCTTCCTATCTCTCCAGGACCGCCGTGATCGCTACTTCTTCGCTATCTTGGGCGGTCCTTGCAACATCCTTCCTCTCGCCTCTGCCGTGCTTTGACTTTAACCCCTCCTGTAGTTCCTGTTCCTCTTCACCACCTCCCTCTTTCTGTTCGGCTGTCTCGCTTACAAGACTCTCAGTTCGTCTCTCATATTTCTCATCGTATTGTTCCTTCCATGCCCCGTAGAGGGTCCCCCCCTTCCGAAGTTCTGTACATCCTTGACCCTCATAACTAACGCTTTTACCCCTCCTACGGTTCTGAAACGCCTTTCCCTTGAGCACTTTTCTTCACACTCCTGCTCCGTTTCCATCTTCACCGATGGGTTTAAGTCTGCGGAAGTGTGGGCTATTCTGTTTTTTCCCTGACCGCACTTATACGTGTCGCCTCCCTTTGGAGACTAGCATCTTCACTGTGGAACCTTATGCTATTCTCTATGCTCTCCATCTCCTGCTTTCTCGTTGTCAATCCTCCTTTGTGATTGTTGTTGAATCTCGAAGTGCCATCATGGCTCTCGGGTCCTTTAATCCTGCCCGTCCAGTAGTCGTCGAGATTCAACATTGGCCGTTTCTTATCTCTAGTAAATTTAAATCCGCAGAGTTTTGCTGGGTTCCCAGCCATATAGGCGTTTCTTTAAATGAGCATGCGGATGCTTCCGCTAGAGAGGCTATCCGTTCTTGTCCCGTTTCCCGTTAAGGTATTCCTTATTCCGAATTTTACTCGGTTATTCATTCATCCATTCTTGCCCATTGGCAGGGTTGTTGGTAACAAACTGCATACTCTTAGGCATAGTGTGTTACCATGGCCTTCCTCCTGCAACTGTAACCGGCGGTGGGAAACGGCTCTGGCAAGGTTGCGTTTTGGCCATACTCGCCTAACTCACGGTCACTTAATGGAGTGCCGCCCTGCTCCGTATTGTCCAAATTGAATTGTCCCTCTTACAGTCGTGCATATCCTTGTTGAATGTCTCGACTTCCAGGACAAGCGTGTGACTTGCTTTCCAACCATCCCTCGTGGCCACTTGTCCCTCAGTAGAATTCTTCATGTATCGGATACTTTTGATATCATTCGCCTTATGCGTTTCTGTTCTTATATTGGCATCCTTGGTGATATTTAGCACCCTCTGCTTATTCCGCACATTTGGCACATTTCATTTCGCCTAATGCCCATGTTCACCTAGCAGTATGTACTCAAGAGTTACTTGAGGGGGATGACCTTGATATTATCCTAACGTGTGTGAATACATCGTGGCTGCCTGTCCNGCCTGTAGTACGAGTGGTGCCTGTAGTACGAGTGGCGTCTCTAGTACGAGTGGGCCTCTAGTACGAGTGGCGCCTCTAGTACGAGTGGCGCCTGTAGTACGAGTGGCGCCTGTAGTACGAGTGGTGCCTGTAGTACGAGTGGTGCCTGTAGTACGAGTGGCGCCTCTAGTACGAGTGGCGCCTGTAGTACGAGTGGCGCCTCTAGTACGAGTGGTGCCTGTAGTACGAGTGGTGCCTGTAGTACGAGTGGCGCCTCTAGTACGAGTGGTGCCTGTAGTACGAGTGGTGCCTGTAGTACGAGTGGCGCCTCTAGTACGAGTGGCGCCTCTAGTACGAGTGGCGCCTCTAGTACGAGTGGCGCCTGTAGTACGAGTGGCGCCTGTAGTACGAGTGGCGCCTCTAGTACGAGTGGCGCCTGTAGTACGAGTGGCGTCTCTAGTACGAGTGGCGCCTGTAGTACGAGTGGCGCCTCTAGTACGAGTGGTGCCTGTAGTACGAGTGGTGCCTGTAGTACGAGTGGCGCCTCTAGTACGAGTGGTGCCTGTAGTACGAGTGGTGCCTCTAGTACGAGTGGCGCCTGTAGTACGAGTGGCGCCTGTAGTACGAGTGGTGCCTCTAGTACGAGTGGCGCCTGTAGTACGAGTGGTGCCTGTAGTACGAGTGGTGCCTGTAGTACGAGTGGTGCCTGTAGTACGAGTGGTGCCTGTAGTACGAGTGGTGCCTGTAGTACGAGTGGTGCCTCTAGTACGAGTGGTGCCTCTAGTACGAGTGGTGCCTGTAGTACGAGTGGTGCCTCTAGTACGAGTGGCGCCTGTAGTACGAGTGGCGCCTGTAGTACGAGTGGCGCCTGTAGTACGAGTGGTGCCTGTAGTACGAGTGGTGCCTGTAGTACGAGTGGTGCCTGTAGTACGAGTGGTGCCTCTAGTACGAGTGGCGCCTGTAGTACGAGTGGTGCCTGTAGTACGAGTGGCGCCTCTAGTACGAGTGGTGCCTCTAGTACGAGTGGTGCCTGTAGTACGAGTGGTGCCTCTAGTACGAGTGGTGCCTCTAGTACGAGTGGTGCCTGTAGTACGAGTGGTGCCTGTAGTACGAGTGGTGCCTGTAGTACGAGTGGCGCCTGTAGTACGAGTGGCGCCTGTAGTACGAGTGGGGCCTGTAGTACGAGTGGTGCCTGTAGTACGAGTGGTGCCTCTAGTACGAGTGGTGCCTGTAGTACGAGTGGCGCCTCTAGTACGAGTGGCGCCTGTAGTACGAGTGGTGCCTGTAGTACGAGTGGGGCCTGTAGTACGAGTGGTGCCTGTAGTACGAGTGGTGCCTCTAGTACGAGTGGTGCCTGTAGTACGAGTGGTGCCTGTAGTACGAGTGGTGCCTCTAGTACGAGTGGTGCCTGTAGTACGAGTGGCGCCTCTGTAGTACGAGTGGCGCCTGTAGTACGAGTGGTGCCTGTAGTACGAGTGGCGCCTGTAGTACGAGTGGCGCCTGTAGTACGAGTGGTGCCTGTAGTACGAGTGGCGCCTCTAGTACGAGTGGTGCCTGTAGTACGAGTGGTGCCTGTAGTACGAGTGGTGCCTGTAGTACGAGTGGCGCCTGTAGTACGAGTGGTGCCTGTAGTACGAGTGGTGCCTGTAGTACGAGTGGCGCCTGTAGTACGAGTGGCGCCTGTAGTACGAGTGGCGCCTGTAGTACGAGTGGTGCCTGTAGTACGAGTGGTGCCTGTAGTACGAGTGGCGCCTCTAGTACGAGTGGCGCCTCTAGTACGAGTGGCGCCTCTAGTACGAGTGGCGCCTGTAGTACGAGTGGCGCCTCTAGTACGAGTGGCGCCTGTAGTACGAGTGGCGCCTGTAGTACGAGTGGCGCCTGTAGTACGAGTGGCGCCTGTAGTACGAGTGGTGCCTGTAGTACGAGTGGCGCCTGTAGTACGAGTGGCGCCTCTAGTACGAGTGGCGCCTCTAGTACGAGTGGCGCCTGTAGTACGAGTGGCGCCTCTAGTACGAGTGGCGCCTGTAGTACGAGTGGCGCCTCTAGTACGAGTGGCGCCTGTAGTACGAGTGGCGCCTGTAGTACGAGTGGCGCCTGTAGTACGAGTGGCGCCTGTAGTACGAGTGGCGCCTGTAGTACGAGTGGTGCCTGTAGTACGAGTGGCGCCTGTAGTACGAGTGGCGCCTGTAGTACGAGTGGCGCCTCTAGTACGAGTGGCGCCTGTAGTACGAGTGGCGCCTGTAGTACGAGTGGCGCCTGTAGTACGAGTGGCGCCTGTAGTACGAGTGGCGCCTGTAGTACGAGTGGCGCCTCTAGTACGAGTGGCGCCTCTAGTACGAGTGGCGCCTGTAGTACGAGTGGTGCCTGTAGTACGAGTGGTGCCTGTAGTACGAGTGGCGCCTGTAGTACGAGTGGCGCCTGTAGTACGAGTGGCGCCTCTAGTACGAGTGGCGCCTGTAGTACGAGTGGCGCCTCTAGTACGAGTGGTGCCTGTAGTACGAGTGGCGCCTCTAGTACGAGTGGCGCCTGTAGTACGAGTGGCGCCTCTAGTACGAGTGGCGCCTGTAGTACGAGTGGTGCCTGTAGTACGAGTGGCGCCTGTAGTACGAGTGGCGCCTGTAGTACGAGTGGCGCCTGTAGTACGAGTGGCGCCTCTAGTACGAGTGGCGCCTGTAGTACGAGTGGCGCCTGTAGTACGAGTGGCGCCTGTAGTACGAGTGGCGCCTGTAGTACGAGTGGCGCCTGTAGTACGAGTGGCGCCTGTAGTACGAGTGGCGCCTGTAGTACGAGTGGCGCCTGTAGTACGAGTGGCGCCTGTAGTACGAGTGGTGCCTGTAGTACGAGTGGCGCCTGTAGTACGAGTGGTGCCTGTAGTACGAGTGGCGCCTCTAGTACGAGTGGCGCCTGTAGTACGAGTGGCGCCTCTAGTACGAGTGGCGCCTCTAGTACGAGTGGTGCCTGTAGTACGAGTGGCGCCTGTAGTACGAGTGGCGCCTCTAGTACGAGTGGCGCCTGTAGTACGAGTGGTGCCTGTAGTACGAGTGGTGCCTGTAGTACGAGTGGTGCCTGTAGTACGAGTGGCGCCTGTAGTACGAGTGGCGCCTGTAGTACGAGTGGCGCCTGTAGTACGAGTGGTGCCTGTAGTACGAGTGGCGCCTGTAGTACGAGTGGCGCCTGTAGTACGAGTGGCGCCTGTAGTACGAGTGGCGCCTGTAGTACGAGTGGTGCCTGTAGTACGAGTGGCGCCTGTAGTACGAGTGGTGCCTGTAGTACGAGTGGCGCCTGTAGTACGAGTGGTGCCTGTAGTACGAGTGGTGCCTGTAGTACGAGTGGCGCCTGTAGTACGAGTGGCGCCTCTAGTACGAGTGGTGCCTCTAGTACGAGTGGTGCCTGTAGTACGAGTGGTGCCTGTAGTACGAGTGGCGCCTGTAGTACGAGTGGCGCCTGTAGTACGAGTGGCGCCTGTAGTACGAGTGGTGCCTGTAGTACGAGTGGTGCCTGTAGTACGAGTGGCGCCTCTAGTACGAGTGGTGCCTGTAGTACGAGTGGTGCCTGTAGTACGAGTGGTGCCTGTAGTACGAGTGGTGCCTGTAGTACGAGTGGCGCCTGTAGTACGAGTGGTGCCTGTAGTACGAGTGGTGCCTGTAGTACGAGTGGCGCCTGTAGTACGAGTGGTGCCTGTAGTACGAGTGGTGCCTCTAGTACGAGTGGCGCCTGTAGTACGAGTGGTGCCTGTAGTACGAGTGGCGCCTCTAGTACGAGTGGTGCCTGTAGTACGAGTGGTGCCTGTAGTACGAGTGGCGCCTGTAGTACGAGTGGCGCCTGTAGTACGAGTGGTGCCTGTAGTACGAGTGGCGCCTGTAGTACGAGTGGCGCCTCTAGTACGAGTGGTGCCTGTAGTACGAGTGGTGCCTGTAGTACGAGTGGCGCCTGTAGTACGAGTGGCGCCTGTAGTACGAGTGGCGCCTGTAGTACGAGTGGCGCCTGTAGTACGAGTGGCGCCTGTAGTACGAGTGGCGCCTGTAGTACGAGTGGCGCCTGTAGTACGAGTGGCGCCTGTAGTACGAGTGGCGCCTGTAGTACGAGTGGTGCCTGTAGTACGAGTGGCGCCTGTAGTACGAGTGGCGCCTGTAGTACGAGTGGTGCCTGTAGTACGAGTGGCGCCTGTAGTACGAGTGGTGCCTGTAGTACGAGTGGCGCCTGTAGTACGAGTGGTGCCTCTAGTACGAGTGGCGCCTGTAGTACGAGTGGTGCCTGTAGTACGAGTGGCGCCTGTAGTACGAGTGGCGCCTGTAGTACGAGTGGCGCCTGTAGTACGAGTGGCGCCTGTAGTACGAGTGGCGCCTGTAGTACGAGTGGTGCCTGTAGTACGAGTGGCGCCTGTAGTACGAGTGGTGCCTGTAGTACGAGTGGCGCCTGTAGTACGAGTGGTGCCTCTAGTACGAGTGGGCCTGTAGTACGAGTGGCGCCTCTAGTACGAGTGGCGCCTCTAGTACGAGTGGCGCCTGTAGTACGAGTGTGCCTGTAGTACGAGTGGCGCCTGTAGTACGAGTGGTGCCTGTAGTACGAGTGGTGCCTCTAGTACGAGTGGCGCCTGTAGTACGAGTGGCGCCTCTAGTACGAGTGGTGCCTGTAGTACGAGTGGCGCCTGTAGTACGAGTGGCGCCTGTAGTACGAGTGGCGCCTCTAGTACGAGTGGCGCCTCTAGTACGAGTGGCGCCTGTAGTACGAGTGGCGCCTGTAGTACGAGTGGCGCCTGTAGTACGAGTGGCGCCTGTAGTACGAGTGGTGCCTGTAGTACGAGTGGCGCCTGTAGTACGAGTGGCGCCTGTAGTACGAGTGGCGCCTGTAGTACGAGTGGTGCCTGTAGTACGAGTGGTGCCTGTAGTACGAGTGGTGCCTGTAGTACGAGTGGCGCCTGTAGTACGAGTGGTGCCTGTAGTACGAGTGGTGCCTGTAGTACGAGTGGCGCCTGTAGTACGAGTGGCGCCTCTAGTACGAGTGGCGCCTGTAGTACGAGTGGCGCCTCTAGTACGAGTGGCGCCTGTAGTACGAGTGGTGCCTGTAGTACGAGTGGTGCCTGTAGTACGAGTGGTGCCTGTAGTACGAGTGGCGCCTCTAGTACGAGTGGTGCCTCTAGTACGAGTGGCGCCTCTAGTACGAGTGGCGCCTGTAGTACGAGTGGCGCCTCTAGTACGAGTGGTGCCTGTAGTACGAGTGGCGCCTGTAGTACGAGTGGCGCCTGTAGTACGAGTGGTGCCTGTAGTACGAGTGGCGCCGTAGTACGAGTGGCGTCTCTAGTACGAGTGGCGCCTGTAGTACGAGTGGCGCCTGTAGTACGAGTGGCGCCTGTAGTACGAGTGGCGCCTCTAGTACGAGTGGCGCCTCTAGTACGAGTGGCGCCTGTAGTACGAGTGGCGCCTGTAGTACGAGTGGCGCCTGTAGTACGAGTGGTGCCTGTAGTACGAGTGGTGCCTGTAGTACGAGTGGCGCCTGTAGTACGAGTGGCGCCTGTAGTACGAGTGGCGCCTGTAGTACGAGTGGCGCCTGTAGTACGAGTGGCGCCTGTAGTACGAGTGGCGCCTCTAGTACGAGTGGCGCCTCTAGTACGAGTGGCGCCTGTAGTACGAGTGGTGCCTGTAGTACGAGTGGTGCCTGTAGTACGAGTGGTGCCTGTAGTACGAGTGGCGCCTGTAGTACGAGTGGTGCCTGTAGTACGAGTGGCGCCTGTAGTACGAGTGGTGCCTTAGTACGAGTGGTGCTCTATAGTACGAGTGGTGCCTGTAGTACGAGTGGCGCCTCTAGTACGAGTGGTGCCTCTAGTACGAGTGGCGCCTGTAGTACGAGTGGTGCCTGTAGTACGAGTGGCGCTCTAGTACGAGTGGTGCCTCTAGTACGAGTGGCGCCCTGGAGTACGAGTGGCGCCTGTAGTACGAGTGGTGCTGTAGTACGAGTGGCGCTCTAGTACGAGTGGCGTCTCTAGTACGAGTGGCGCCTGTAGTACGAGTGGCGCCTGTAGTACAGGTGGCGCCTGTAGTACGAGTGGCGCCTCTAGTACGAGTGGCGCCTCTAGTACGAGTGGCGCCTGTATACGAGTGGCGCCGTTAGTACGAGTGGCGCCTGTAGTACGAGTGGTGCTGTAGTACGAGTGGTGCCTGTAGTACGAGTGGCGC
>WNGS01010318.1:22711-49194 GCA_020271785.1 Procambarus virginalis
GTGGTGCCTGTAGTACGAGTGGTGCCTGTAGTACGAGTGGGCCTGTAGTACGAGTGGCGCCTGTAGTACGAGTGGCGCCTGTAGTACGAGTGCGCCTGTAGTACGAGTGGCGCCTGTAGTACGAGTGGCGCCTGTAGTACGAGTGGCGCCTGTAGTACGAGTGGCGCCTGTAGTACGAGTGGCGCCTGTAGTACGAGTGGCGCCTGTAGTACGAGTGGCGCCTGTAGTACGAGTGGGCCTGTAGTACGAGTGGCGCCTGTAGTACGAGTGGCGCCTGTAGTACGAGTGGCGCCTGTAGTACGAGTGGCGCCTCTAGTACGAGTGGCGCCTGTAGTACGAGTGGCGCCTGTAGTACGAGTGGGGCCTGTAGTACGAGTGGCGCCTGTAGTACGAGTGGCGCCTGTAGTACGAGTGGCGCCTGTAGTACGAGTGGCGCCTGTAGTACGAGTGGCGCCTGTAGTACGAGTGGCGCCTGTAGTACGAGTGGCGCCTGTAGTACGAGTGGCGCCTGTAGTACGAGTGGTGCCTGTAGTACGAGTGGTGCCTGTAGTACGAGTGGCGCCTCTAGTACGAGTGGCGCCTGTAGTACGAGTGGCGCCTGTAGTACGAGTGGCGCCTGTAGTACGAGTGGCGCCTGTAGTACGAGTGGCGCCTGTAGTACGAGTGCGCCTGTAGTACGAGTGGCGCCTGTAGTACGAGTGGCGCCTGTAGTACGAGTGGCGCCTGTAGTACGAGTGGCGCCTGTAGTACGAGTGGCGCCTGTAGTACGAGTGGCGCCTGTAGTACGAGTGGCGCCTGTAGTACGAGTGGCGCCTGTAGTACGAGTGGCGCCTGTAGTACGAGTGGCGCCTGTAGTACGAGTGGCGCCTCTAGTACGAGTGGCGCCTCTAGTACGAGTGGCGCCTGTAGTACGAGTGGCGCCTGTAGTACGAGTGGCGCCTGTAGTACGAGTGGCGCCTCTAGTACGAGTGGCGCCTGTAGTACGAGTGGCGCCTGTAGTACGAGTGGCGCCTGTAGTACGAGTGGCGCCTGTAGTACGAGTGGCGCCTCTAGTACGAGTGGCGCCTGTAGTACGAGTGGCGCCTCTAGTACGAGTGGCGCCTGTAGTACGAGTGGCGCCTGTAGTACGAGTGGCGCCTGTAGTACGAGTGGCGCCTGTAGTACGAGTGGTGCCTGTAGTACGAGGGGCCTGTAGTACGAGTGGCGCCTCTAGTACGAGTGGCGCCTGTAGTACGAGTGGCGCCTCTAGTACGAGTGTGCCTGTAGTACGAGTGGCGCCTGTAGTACGAGTGGCGCCTGTAGTACGAGTGTGCCTGTAGTACGAGTGGCGCCTGTAGTACGAGTGGTGCCTGTAGTACGAGTGGCCCTGTAGTACGAGTGGCGCCTGTAGTACGAGTGGTGCCTGTAGTACGAGTGGCGCCTGTAGTACGAGTGGCGCCTGTAGTACGAGTGGTGCCTGTAGTACGAGTGGCGCCTGTAGTACGAGTGGCGCCTCTAGTACGAGTGGCGCCTGTAGTACGAGTGGCGCCTGTAGTACGAGTGGCGCCTCTAGTACGAGTGGCGCCTGTAGTACGAGTGGCGCCTCTAGTACGAGTGGCGCCTCTAGTACGAGTGGCGCCTGTAGTACGAGTGGCGCCTGTAGTACGAGTGGCGCCTCTAGTACGAGTGGTGCCTGTAGTACGAGTGGTGCCTGTAGTACGAGTGGTGCCTGTAGTACGAGTGGGGCCTGTAGTACGAGTGGTGCCTGTAGTACGAGTGGCGCCTCTAGTACGAGTGGGCCTGTAGTACGAGTGGCGCCTCTAGTACGAGTGGTGCCTGTAGTACGAGTGGCGCCTCTAGTACGAGTGGTGCCTGTAGTACGAGTGGCGCCTCTAGTACGAGTGGCGCCTGTAGTACGAGTGGTGCCTCTAGTACGAGTGGCGCCTGTAGTACGAGTGGCGCCTGTAGTACGAGTGGCGCCTGTAGTACGAGTGGTGCCTGTAGTACGAGTGGCGCCTGTAGTACGAGTGGCGCCTGTAGTACGAGTGGCGCCTCTAGTACGAGTGGCGCCTGTAGTACGAGTGGCGCCTGTAGTACGAGTGGCGCCTGTAGTACGAGTGGCGCCTGTAGTACGAGTGGCGCCTCTAGTACGAGTGGCGCCTCTAGTACGAGTGGCGCCTGTAGTACGAGTGGCGCCTGTAGTACGAGTGGCGCCTGTAGTACGAGTGGTGCCTGTAGTACGAGTGGGCCTGTAGTACGAGTGGTGCCTGTAGTACGAGTGGCGCCTCTAGTACGAGTGGCGCCTGTAGTACGAGTGGCGCCTCTAGTACGAGTGGTGCCTGTAGTACGAGTGGCGCCTCTAGTACGAGTGGCGCCTGTAGTACGAGTGGCGCCTCTAGTACGAGTGGCGCCTGTAGTACGAGTGGCGCCTCTAGTACGAGTGGCGCCTGTAGTACGAGTGGCGCCTGTAGTACGAGTGGCGCCTGTAGTACGAGTGGCGCCTCTAGTACGAGTGGCGCCTCTAGTACGAGTGGCGCCTGTAGTACGAGTGGCGCCTGTAGTACGAGTGGCGCCTGTGTACGAGTGGCGCCTGTAGTACGAGTGGCGCCTGTAGTACGAGTGGCGCCTGTAGTACGAGTGGTGCCTGTAGTACGAGTGGTGCCTGTAGTACGAGTGGTGCCTGTAGTACGAGTGGCGCCTCTAGTACGAGTGGTGCCTGTAGTACGAGTGGCGCCTCTAGTACGAGTGGCGCCTGTAGTACGAGTGGTGCCTCTAGTACGAGTGGCGTCTCTAGTACGAGTGGTGCCTGTAGTACGAGTGGCGCCTCTAGTACGAGTGGCGTCTCTAGTACGAGTGGCGCCTGTAGTACGAGTGGCGCCTGTAGTACGAGTGGTGCCTGTAGTACGAGTGGCGCCTGTAGTACGAGTGGCGCCTGTAGTACGAGTGGCGCCTGTAGTACGAGTGGCGCCTGTAGTACGAGTGGTGCCTGTAGTACGAGTGGCGCCTGTAGTACGAGTGGCGCCTGTAGTACGAGTGGCGCCTGTAGTACGAGTGGCGCCTGTAGTACGAGTGGTGCCTGTAGTACGAGTGGCGCCTGTAGTACGAGTGGTGCCTCTAGTACGAGTGGCGTCTCTAGTACGAGTGGCGCCTGTAGTACGAGTGGTGCCTGTAGTACGAGTGGCGCCTGTAGTACGAGTGGCGCCTCTAGTACGAGTGGTGCCTCTAGTACGAGTGGTGCCTGTAGTACGAGTGGTGCCTGTAGTACGAGTGGCGCCTGTAGTACGAGTGGCGCCTGTAGTACGAGTGGCGCCTGTAGTACGAGTGGTGCCTGTAGTACGAGTGGTGCCTCTAGTACGAGTGGCGCCTCTAGTACGAGTGGTGCCTGTAGTACGAGTGGTGCCTCTAGTACGAGTGGTGCCTGTAGTACGAGTGGTGCCTCTAGTACGAGTGCGTCTGTAGTACGAGTGGTGCCTGTAGTACGAGTGGTGCCTGTAGTACGAGTGGCGCCTGTAGTACGAGTGGTGCCTGTAGTACGAGTGGTGCCTCTAGTACGAGTGGCGCCTGTAGTACGAGTGGTGCCTGTAGTACGAGTGGCGCCTCTAGTACGAGTGGTGCCTGTAGTACGAGTGGTGCCTCTAGTACGAGTGGCGCCTGTAGTACGAGTGGCGCCTCTAGTACGAGTGGTGCCTGTAGTACGAGTGGCCCTAGTACGAGTGGCGCCTCTAGTACGAGTGGTGCCTGTAGTACGAGTGGTGCCTGTAGTACGAGTGGTGCCTGTAGTACGAGTGGCGCCTGTAGTACGAGTGGCGCCTGTAGTACGAGTGGCGCCTGTAGTACGAGTGGCGCCTGTAGTACGAGTGGCGCCTGTAGTACGCCTGTAGTACGAGTGGTGCCTGTAGTACGAGTGGCGCCTGTAGTACGAGTGGCGCCTGTAGTACGAGTGGTGCCTGTAGTACGAGTGGCGCCTGTAGTACGAGTGGCGCCTGTAGTACGAGTGGTGCCTGTAGTACGAGTGGCGCCTCTAGTACGAGTGGTGCCTGTAGTACGAGTGGTGCCTGTAGTACGAGTGGTGCCTCTAGTACGAGTGGCGCCTGTAGTACGAGTGGTGCCTGTAGTACGAGTGGCGCCTGTAGTACGAGTGGCGCCTCTAGTACGAGTGGCGCCTGTAGTACGAGTGGCGCCTGTAGTACGAGTGGCGCCTGTAGTACGAGTGGTGCCTGTAGTACGAGTGGCGCCTGTAGTACGAGTGGTGCCTGTAGTACGAGTGGCGCCTGTAGTACGAGTGGTGCCTCTAGTACGAGTGGCGCCTCTAGTACGAGTGGCGCCTCTAGTACGAGTGCGCCTCTAGTACGAGTGGCGCCTGTAGTACGAGTGGCGCCTGTAGTACGAGTGGTGCCTGTAGTACGAGTGGTGCCTGTAGTACGAGTGGTGCCTCTAGTACGAGTGGCGCCTGTAGTACGAGTGGCGCCTCTAGTACGAGTGGTGCCTGTAGTACGAGTGGCGCCTGTAGTACGAGTGGCGCCTGTAGTACGAGTGGCGCCTCTAGTACGAGTGGCGTCTCTAGTACGAGTGGCGCCTGTAGTACGAGTGGCGCCTGTAGTACGAGTGGCGCCTGTAGTACGAGTGGTGCCTGTAGTACGAGTGGTGCCTGTAGTACGAGTGGCGCCTGTAGTACGAGTGGCGCCTGTAGTACGAGGCGCCTGTAGTACGAGTGGTGCCTGTAGTACGAGTGGTGCCTGTAGTACGAGTGGTGCCTGTAGTACGAGTGGCGCCTGTAGTACGAGTGGTGCCTGTAGTACGAGTGGTGCCTGTAGTACGAGTGGTGCCTGTAGTACGAGTGGTGCCTCTAGTACGAGTGGCGCTCGTAGTACGAGTGGCGCCTCTAGTACGAGTGGCGCCTGTAGTACGAGTGGTGCCTGTAGTACGAGTGGTGCCTCTAGTACGAGTGGTGCCTGTAGTACGAGTGGCGCCTCTAGTACGAGTGGCGCCTCTAGTACGAGTGGCGCCTGTAGTACGAGTGGTGCCTGTAGTACGAGTGGCGCCTGTAGTACGAGTGGTGCCTCTAGTACGAGTGGCGCCTGTAGTACGAGTGGCGCCTGTAGTACGAGTGGTGCCTGTAGTACGAGTGGCGCCTCTAGTACGAGTGGCGCCTGTAGTACGAGTGGCGCCTGTAGTACGAGTGGCGCCTGTAGTACGAGTGGCGCCTGTAGTACGAGTGGCGCCTCTAGTACGAGTGGCGCCTCTAGTACGAGTGGCGCCTGTAGTACGAGTGGCGCCTGTAGTACGAGTGGCGCCTGTAGTACGAGTGGTGCCTGTAGTACGAGTGGTGCCTGTAGTACGAGTGGCGCCTGTAGTACGAGTGGCGCCTGTAGTACGAGTGGCGCCTGTAGTACGAGTGGCGCCTGTAGTACGAGTGGCGCCTGTAGTACGAGTGGCGCCTCTAGTACGAGTGGCGCCTCTAGTACGAGTGGCGCCTGTAGTACGAGTGGTGCCTGTAGTACGAGTGGTGCCTGTAGTACGAGTGGTGCCTGTAGTACGAGTGGCGCCTGTAGTACGAGTGGTGCCTGTAGTACGAGTGGCGCCTGTAGTACGAGTGGTGCCTCTAGTACGAGTGGCGCCTGTAGTACGAGTGGCGCCTCTAGTACGAGTGGTGCCTGTAGTACGAGTGGCGCCTGTAGTACGAGTGGTGCCTGTAGTACGAGTGGCGCCTCAGTACGAGTGGCGCCTCTAGTACGAGTGGCGCCTGTAGTACGAGTGGTGCCTGTAGTACGAGTGGCGCCTGTAGTACGAGTGGTGCCTGTAGTACGAGTGGCGCCTCTAGTACGAGTGGCGCCTGTAGTACGAGTGGCGCCTGTAGTACGAGTGGCGCCTGTAGTACGAGTGGTGCCTGTAGTACGAGTGGCGCCTCTAGTACGAGTGGCGCCTCTAGTACGAGTGGCGCCTGTAGTACGAGTGGTGCCTGTAGTACGAGTGGCGCCTGTAGTACGAGTGGCGCCTGTAGTACGAGTGGCGCCTGTAGTACGAGTGGCGCCTGTAGTACGAGTGGCGCCTGTAGTACGAGTGGCGCCTGTAGTACGAGTGGCGCCTGTAGTACGAGTGGCGCCTCTAGTACGAGTGGCGCCTCTAGTACGAGTGGCGCCTGTAGTACGAGTGGCGCCTGTAGTACGAGTGGCGCCTGTAGTACGAGTGGCGCCTGTAGTACGAGTGGCGCCTGTAGTACGAGTGGCGCCTCTAGTACGAGTGGCGCCTGTAGTACGAGTGGCGCCTGTAGTACGAGTGGCGCCTGTAGTACGAGTGGTGCCTGTAGTACGAGTGGCGCCTGTAGTACGAGTGGCGCCTGTAGTACGAGTGGCGCCTGTAGTACGAGTGGCGCCTGTAGTACGAGTGGCGCCTGTAGTACGAGTGGCGCCTCTAGTACGAGTGGCGCCTGTAGTACGAGTGGCGCCTGTAGTACGAGTGGCGCCTGTAGTACGAGTGGCGCCTGTAGTACGAGTGGCGCCTGTAGTACGAGTGGGCCTGTAGTACGAGTGGCGCCTGTAGTACGAGTGGCGCCTCTAGTACGAGTGGGGCCTGTAGTACGAGTGGCGCCTGTAGTACGAGTGGCGCCTGTAGTACGAGTGGCGCCTGTAGTACGAGTGGCGCCTCTAGTACGAGTGGGGCCTGTAGTACGAGTGGCGCCTGTAGTACGAGTGGCGCCTCTAGTACGAGTGGGGCCTGTAGTACGAGTGGCGCCTGTAGTACGAGTGGCGCCTGTAGTACGAGTGGCGCCTGTAGTACGAGTGGTGCCTGTAGTACGAGTGGCGCCTGTAGTACGAGTGGCGCCTGTAGTACGAGTGGCGCCTGTAGTACGAGTGGTGCCTGTAGTACGAGTGGTGCCTGTAGTACGAGTGGTGCCTGTAGTACGAGTGGTGCCTGTAGTACGAGTGGTGCCTGTAGTACGAGTGGTGCCTCTAGTACGAGTGGTGCCTGTAGTACGAGTGGTGCCTAGTACGAGTGGTGCCTGTAGTACGAGTGGCGCCTCTAGTACGAGTGGCGCCTGTAGTACGAGTGGCGCCTGTAGTACGAGTGGTGCCTGTAGTACGAGTGGCGCCTGTAGTACGAGTGGCGCCTGTAGTACGAGTGGCGCCTCTAGTACGAGTGGCGCCTTAGTACGAGTGGCGCCTCTAGTACGAGTGGCGCCTGTAGTACGAGTGGCGCCTCTAGTACGAGTGGCGCCTCTAGTACGAGTGGCGCCTCTAGTACGAGTGGCGCCTGTAGTACGAGTGGCGCCTCTAGTACGAGTGGCGCCTGTAGTACGAGTGGCGCCTCTAGTACGAGTGGCGCCTCTAGTACGAGTGGCGCCTGTAGTACGAGTGGCGCCTGTAGTACGAGTGGGCCTGTAGTACGAGTGGCGCCTGTAGTACGAGTGGTGCCTGTAGTACGAGTGGCGCCTCTAGTACGAGTGGCGCCTCTAGTACGAGTGGCGCCTCTAGTACGAGTGGCGCCTGTAGTACGAGTGGTGCCTCTAGTACGAGTGGTGCCTCTAGTACGAGTGGTGCCTCTAGTACGAGTGGCGCCTAGTACGAGTGGCGCCTCTAGTACGAGTGGCGCCTGTAGTACGAGTGGCGCCTGTAGTACGAGTGGTGCCTGTAGTACGAGTGGTGCCTGTAGTACGAGTGGCGCCTGTAGTACGAGTGGCGCCTCTAGTACGAGTGGCGCCTGTAGTACGAGTGGCGCCTGTAGTACGAGTGGCGCCTGTAGTACGAGTGGCGCCTCTAGTACGAGTGGTGCCTGTAGTACGAGTGGGCCTGTAGTACGAGTGGCGCCTGTAGTACGAGTGGTGCCTCTAGTACGAGTGGTGCCTGTAGTACGAGTGGAGCCTGTAGTACGAGTGGTGCCTGTAGTACGAGTGGTGCCTGTAGTACGAGTGGTGCCTGTAGTACGAGTGGCGCCTGTAGTACGAGTGGTGCCTGTAGTACGAGTGGTGCCTCTAGTACGAGTGGTGCCTCTAGTACGAGTGGGCCTGTAGTACGAGTGGTGCCTGTAGTACGAGTGGTGCCTGTAGTACGAGTGGTGCCTGTAGTACGAGTGGTGCCTGTAGTACGAGTGGCGCCTGTAGTACGAGTGGTGCCTGTAGTACGAGTGGTGCCTGTAGTACGAGTGGCGCCTGTAGTACGAGTGGCGCCTGTAGTACGAGTGGTGCCTGTAGTACGAGTGGCGCCTCTAGTACGAGTGGGCCTGTAGTACGAGTGGTGCCTGTAGTACGAGTGGTGCCTGTAGTACGAGTGGTGCCTGTAGTACGAGTGGTGCCTGTAGTACGAGTGGTGCCTGTAGTACGAGTGGTGCCTGTAGTACGAGTGGGCCTGTAGTACGAGTGGCGCTGTAGTACGAGTGGTGCCTGTAGTACGAGTGGGCCTGTAGTACGAGTGGCGCCTGTAGTACGAGTGGCGCCTGTAGTACGAGTGGCGCCTTAGTACGAGTGGTGCCTGTAGTACGAGTGGTGCCTGTAGTACGAGTGGCGCCTGTAGTACGAGTGGCGCCTGTAGTACGAGTGGCGCCTGTAGTACGAGTGGCGCCTGTAGTACGAGTGGTGCCTGTAGTACGAGTGGCGCCTGTAGTACGAGTGGCGCCTCTAGTACGAGTGGCGCCTGTAGTACGAGTGGGCCTGTAGTACGAGTGGCGCCTGTAGTACGAGTGGCGCCTGTAGTACGAGTGGCGCCTGTAGTACGAGTGGGGCCTCTAGTACGAGTGGCGCCTGTAGTACGAGTGGCTTATAGTACGAGTGGGGCCTCTAGTACGAGTGGTGCCTCTAGTACGAGTGGTGCCTGTAGTACGAGTGGTGCCTGTAGTACGAGTGGGGCCTGTAGTACGAGTGGGCCTGTAGTACGAGTGGCGCCTGTAGTACGAGTGGTGCCTCTAGTACGAGTGGTGCCTGTAGTACGAGTGGCGCCTGTAGTACGAGTGGCGCCTGTAGTACGAGTGGTGCCTGTAGTACGAGGGCCTGTAGTACGAGTGGCGCCTGTAGTACGAGTGGTGCCTGTAGTACGAGTGGGCCTGTAGTACGAGTGGGCCTCTAGTACGAGTGGTGCCTGTAGTACGAGTGGTGCCTGTAGTACGAGTGGGGCCTGTAGTACGAGTGGCGCCTGTAGTACGAGTGGCGCCTGTAGTACGAGTGGCGCCTGTAGTACGAGTGGCGCTGTAGTACGAGTGGCGCCTGTAGTACGAGTGGCGCCTGTAGTACGAGTGGTGCCTCTAGTACGAGTGGCGCCTGTAGTACGAGTGGCGCCTGTACGAGTGGCGCCTGTAGTACGAGTGGTGCCTCTAGTACGAGTGGCGCCTGTAGTACGAGTGGCGCCTGTAGTACGAGTGGGCCTGTAGTACGAGTGGCGCCTGTAGTACGAGTGGTGCCTCTAGTACGAGTGGCGCCTGTAGTACGAGTGGCGCCTGTAGTACGAGTGGTGCCTCTAGTACGAGTGGTGCCTGTAGTACGAGTGGCGCCTGTAGTACGAGTGGTGCCTGTAGTACGAGTGGCGCCTGTAGTACGAGTGGTGCCTGTAGTACGAGTGGCGCCTGTAGTACGAGTGGCGCCTGTAGTACGAGTGGGCCTGTAGTACGAGTGGCGCCTGTAGTACGAGTGGCGCCTGTAGTACGAGTGGCGCCTGTAGTACGAGTGGCGCCTGTAGTACGAGTGGGCCTGTAGTACGAGTGGGCGCTAGTACGAGTGGTGCCTGTAGTACGAGTGGCGCCTGTAGTACGAGTGGTGCCTCTAGTACGAGTGGCGCCTCTAGTACGAGTGGCCCTCTAGTACGAGTGGCGCCTGTAGTACGAGTGGTGCCTGTAGTACGAGTGGCGCCTCTAGTACGAGTGGCGCCTCTAGTACGAGTGGGGCCTCTAGTACGAGTGGCGCCTCTAGTACGAGTGGCGCCTCTAGTACGAGTGGCGTCTCTAGTACGAGTGGCGCCTGTAGTACGAGTGGTGCCTCTAGTACGAGTGGCGCTGTAGTACGAGTGGCGCCTGTAGTACGAGTGGCGCCTGTAGTACGAGTGGTGCCTGTAGTACGAGTGGTGCCTGTAGTACGAGTGGTGCCTGTAGTACGAGTGGCGCCTGTAGTACGAGTGGCGCCTGTAGTACGAGTGGGCCTGTAGTACGAGTGGTGCCTCTAGTACGAGTGGCGCCTGTAGTACGAGTGGCGCCTCTAGTACGAGTGGCGCCTGTAGTACGAGTGGTGCTGTAGTACGAGTGGTGCCTGTAGTACGAGTGGCGCCTGTAGTACGAGTGGCGCCTCTAGTACGAGTGGTGCCTGTAGTACGAGTGGTGCCTGTAGTACGAGTGGCGCCTGTAGTACGAGTGGTGCCTGTAGTACGAGTGGCGTCTCTAGTACGAGTGGCGCTGTAGTACGAGTGGCGCCTGTAGTACGAGTGGTGCCTGTAGTACGAGTGGCGCCTGTAGTACGAGTGGCGCCTGTAGTACGAGTGGCGCCTCTAGTACGAGTGGTGCCTCTAGTACGAGTGGTGCCTGTAGTACGAGTGGGGCCTGTAGTACGAGTGGTGCCTGTAGTACGAGTGGTGCCTGTAGTACGAGTGGTGCCTGTAGTACGAGTGGGCCTGTAGTACGAGTGGCGCCTGTAGTACGAGTGGGCCTGTAGTACGAGTGGTGCCTGTAGTACGAGTGGTGCCTGTAGTACGAGTGGTGCCTGTAGTACGAGTGGTGCCTGTAGTACGAGTGGGCCTGTAGTACGAGTGGTGCCTGTAGTACGAGTGGCGCCTGTAGTACGAGTGGTGCCTGTAGTACGAGTGGGCCTGTAGTACGAGTGGTGCCTGTAGTACGAGTGGTGCCTGTAGTACGAGTGGTGCCTGTAGTACGAGTGGTGCCTGTAGTACGAGTGGTGCCTGTAGTACGAGTGGTGCCTGTAGTACGAGTGGTGCCTGTAGTACGAGTGGCCTGTAGTACGAGTGGGCCTGTAGTACGAGTGCCGCTGTAGTACGAGTGGCGCTGTAGTACGAGTGGCGCCTGTAGTACGAGTGGCGCTGTAGTACGAGTGGCGCCTGTAGTACGAGTGGCGCCTGTAGTACGAGTGGTGCCTGTAGTACGAGTGGTGCCTGTAGTACGAGTGGTGCCTGTAGTACGAGTGGTGCCTGTAGTACGAGTGGTGCCTGTAGTACGAGTGGTGCCTGTAGTACGAGTGGTGCCTGTAGTACGAGTGGTGCCTGTAGTACGAGTGGTGCCTGTAGTACGAGTGGTGCCTGTAGTACGAGTGGTGCCTGTAGTACGAGTGGTGCCTGTAGTACGAGTGGTGCCTGTAGTACGAGTGGTGCCTGTAGTACGAGTGGTGCCTGTAGTACGAGTGGTGCCTGTAGTACGAGTGGTGCCTGTAGTACGAGTGGTGCCTGTAGTACGAGTGGTGCCTGTAGTACGAGTGGTGCCTGTAGTACGAGTGGCGCCTGTAGTACGAGTGGCGCCTGTAGNCTGTAGTACGAGTGGTGCCTGTAGTACGAGTGGTGCCTGTAGTACGAGTGGTGCCTGTAGTACGAGTGGTGCCTGTAGTACGAGTGGTGCTGTAGTACGAGTGGTGCCTGTAGTACGAGTGGTGCCTGTAGTACGAGTGGCGCCTGTAGTACGAGTGGTGCCTCTAGTACGAGTGGCGCCTCTAGTACGAGTGGCGCCTCTAGTACGAGTGGCGCCTCTAGTACGAGTGGCGCCTCTAGTACGAGTGGCGCCTCTAGTACGAGTGGCGCCTGTAGTACGAGTGGCGCCTGTAGTACGAGTGGTGCCTCTAGTACGAGTGGTGCCTCTAGTACGAGTGGCGCCTCTAGTACGAGTGGCGCCTGTAGTACGAGTGGCGCCTCTAGTACGAGTGGTGCCTCTAGTACGAGTGGCGCCTGTAGTACGAGTGGCGCCTGTAGTACGAGTGGCGCCTCTAGTACGAGTGGTGCCTGTAGTACGAGTGGCGCCTGTAGTACGAGTGGCGCCTGTAGTACGAGTGGCGCCTGTAGTACGAGTGGCGCCTGTAGTACGAGTGGCGCCTGTAGTACGAGTGGCGCCTGTAGTACGAGTGGCGCCTTAGTACGAGTGGCGCCTGTAGTACGAGTGGCGCCTCTAGTACGAGTGGTGCCTGTAGTACGAGTGGCGTTCTAGTACGAGTGGCGCCTCTAGTACGAGTGGTGCCTGTAGTACGAGTGGTGCCTGTAGTACGAGTGGCGCCTGTAGTACGAGTGGTGCCTGTAGTACGAGTGGCGCCTCTAGTACGAGTGGCGCCTGTAGTACGAGTGGCGCCTGTAGTACGAGTGGCGCCTGTAGTACGAGTGGTGCCTGTAGTACGAGTGGTGCCTGTAGTACGAGTGGCGTCTCTAGTACGAGTGGGCCTGTAGTACGAGTGGTGCCTGTAGTACGAGTGGGCCTGTAGTACGAGTGGTGCCTGTAGTACGAGTGGTGCCTCTAGTACGAGTGGTGCCTGTAGTACGAGTGGCGCCTGTAGTACGAGTGGCGCCTCTAGTACGAGTGGCGCCTCTAGTACGAGTGGCGCCTCTAGTACGAGTGGTGCCTGTAGTACGAGTGGCGCCTGTAGTACGAGTGGCGCCTCTAGTACGAGTGTGCCTGTAGTACGAGTGGCGCCTCTAGTACGAGTGGTGCCTGTAGTACGAGTGGCGCCTCTAGTACGAGTGGCGCCTGTAGTACGAGTGGTGCCTCTAGTACGAGTGGCGCCTGTAGTACGAGTGGCGCCTGTAGTACGAGTGGGCCTCTAGTACGAGTGGTGCCTGTAGTACGAGTGGTGCCTGTAGTACGAGTGGCGCCTCTAGTACGAGTGGCGCCTGTAGTACGAGTGGCGCCTGTAGTACGAGTGGCGCCTGTAGTACGAGTGGCGCCTGTAGTACGAGTGGCGCCTCTAGTACGAGTGGTGCCTGTAGTACGAGTGGCGCCTCTAGTACGAGTGGTGCCTGTAGTACGAGTGGTGCCTGTAGTACGAGTGGTGCCTGTAGTACGAGTGGTGCCTGTAGTACGAGTGGTGCCTGTAGTACGAGTGGCGCCTGTAGTACGAGTGGCGCCTGTAGTACGAGTGGCGCCTCTAGTACGAGTGGTGCCTGTAGTACGAGTGGCGCCTCTAGTACGAGTGGCGCCTCTAGTACGAGTGGTGCCTGTAGTACGAGTGGCGCCTGTAGTACGAGTGGCGCCTGTAGTACGAGTGGCGCCTGTAGTACGAGTGGCGCCTGTAGTACGAGTGGCGCCTGTAGTACGAGTGGCGCCTGTAGTACGAGTGGCGCCTGTAGTACGAGTGGCGCCTCTAGTACGAGTGGCGCCTCTAGTACGAGTGGTGCCTGTAGTACGAGTGGCGCCTCTAGTACGAGTGGTGCCTGTAGTACGAGTGGCGCCTGTAGTACGAGTGGCGCCTGTAGTACGAGTGGCGCCTGTAGTACGAGTGGCGCCTGTAGTACGAGTGGCGCCTGTAGTACGAGTGGCGCCTGTAGTACGAGTGGCGCCTGTAGTACGAGTGGCGCCTGTAGTACGAGTGGTGCCTGTAGTACGAGTGGCGCCTGTAGTACGAGTGGCGCCTCTAGTACGAGTGGTGCCTGTAGTACGAGTGGTGCCTGTAGTACGAGTGGTGCCTGTAGTACGAGTGGTGCCTCTAGTACGAGTGGCGCCTGTAGTACGAGTGGTGCCTCTAGTACGAGTGGTGCCTGTAGTACGAGTGGCGCCTGTAGTACGAGTGGTGCCTGTAGTACGAGTGGCGCCTGTAGTACGAGTGGCGCCTGTAGTACGAGTGGCGCCTGTAGTACGAGTGGCGCCTGTAGTACGAGTGGCGCCTGTAGTACGAGTGGTGCCTCTAGTACGAGTGGTGCCTCTAGTACGAGTGGCGCCTCTAGTACGAGTGGTGCCTCTAGTACGAGTGGTGCCTGTAGTACGAGTGGCGCCTCTAGTACGAGTGGCGCCTCTAGTACGAGTGGCGCCTCTAGTACGAGTGGCGCCTCTAGTACGAGTGGCGCCTCTAGTACGAGTGGCGCCTCTAGTACGAGTGGCGCCTGTAGTACGAGTGGCGCCTGTAGTACGAGTGGCGCCTGTAGTACGAGTGGCGCCTGTAGTACGAGTGGTGCCTAGTACGAGTGGTGCCTGTAGTACGAGTGGTGCCTGTAGTACGAGTGGTGCCTCTAGTACGAGTGGCGTCTGTAGTACGAGTGGCGCCTGTAGTACGAGTGGTGCCTGTAGTACGAGTGGTGCCTGTAGTACGAGTGGTGCCTCTAGTACGAGTGGCGCCTGTAGTACGAGTGGCGCCTGTAGTACGAGTGGCGCCTGTAGTACGAGTGGCGCCTGTAGTACGAGTGGCGCCTCTAGTACGAGTGGCGCCTCTAGTACGAGTGGCGCCTGTAGTACGAGTGGCGCCTGTAGTACGAGTGGCGCCTGTAGTACGAGTGGCGCCTGTAGTACGAGTGGCGCCTGTAGTACGAGTGGCGCCTGTAGTACGAGTGGCGCCTGTAGTACGAGTGGTGCCTGTAGTACGAGTGGTGCCTGTAGTACGAGTGGTGCCTGTAGTACGAGTGGCGCCTGTAGTACGAGTGGTGCCTGTAGTACGAGTGGTGCCTGTAGTACGAGTGGCGCCTGTAGTACGAGTGGCGCCTGTAGTACGAGTGGCGCCTGTAGTACGAGTGGTGCCTGTAGTACGAGTGGCGCCTGTAGTACGAGTGGTGCCTGTAGTACGAGTGGTGCCTGTAGTACGAGTGGCGCCTGTAGTACGAGTGGCGCCTGTAGTACGAGTGGCGCCTGTAGTACGAGTGGCGCCTGTAGTACGAGTGGTGCCTGTAGTACGAGTGGTGCCTGTAGTACGAGTGGTGCCTGTAGTACGAGTGGTGCCTGTAGTACGAGTGGTGCCTGTAGTACGAGTGGCGCCTGTAGTACGAGTGGTGCCTGTAGTACGAGTGGTGCCTGTAGTACGAGTGGTGCCTCTAGTACGAGTGGCGCCTGTAGTACGAGTGGTGCCTGTAGTACGAGTGGCGCCTGTAGTACGAGTGGCGCCTGTAGTACGAGTGGTGCCTGTAGTACGAGTGGTGCCTGTAGTACGAGTGGTGCCTGTAGTACGAGTGGTGCCTCTAGTACGAGTGGCGCCTCTAGTACGAGTGGCGCCTGTAGTACGAGTGGCGCCTGTAGTACGAGTGGTGCCTGTAGTACGAGTGGTGCCTGTAGTACGAGTGGTGCCTGTAGTACGAGTGGCGCCTCTAGTACGAGTGGCGCCTCTAGTACGAGTGCGCCTCTAGTACGAGTGGCGCCTCTAGTACGAGTGGCGCCTCTAGTACGAGTGGCGCCTCTAGTACGAGTGGCGCCTCTAGTACGAGTGGCGCCTCTAGTACGAGTGGCGCCTGTAGTACGAGTGGTGCCTGTAGTACGAGTGGTGCCTGTAGTACGAGTGGTGCCTGTAGTACGAGTGGTGCCTGTAGTACGAGTGGCGCCTGTAGTACGAGTGGCGCCTCTAGTACGAGTGGCGCTCTAGTACGAGTGGCGCCTGTAGTACGAGTGGCGCCTGTAGTACGAGTGGCGCCTGTAGTACGAGTGGTGCCTGTAGTACGAGTGGTGCCTGTAGTACGAGTGGTGCCTGTAGTACGAGTGGTGCCTGTAGTACGAGTGGTGCCTGTAGTACGAGTGGTGCCTCTAGTACGAGTGGTGCCTCTAGTACGAGTGGTGCCTGTAGTACGAGTGGTGCCTGTAGTACGAGTGGTGCCTGTAGTACGAGTGGCGCCTGTAGTACGAGTGGCGCCTGTAGTACGAGTGGCGCCTGTAGTACGAGTGGTGCCTGTAGTACGAGTGGCGCCTCTAGTACGAGTGGTGCCTCTAGTACGAGTGGCGTCTCTAGTACGAGTGGTGCCTGTAGTACGAGTGGCGCCTGTAGTACGAGTGGTGCCTGTAGTACGAGTGGTGCCTGTAGTACGAGTGTGCCTGTAGTACGAGTGGCGCCTGTAGTACGAGTGGCGCCTGTAGTACGAGTGGTGCCTGTAGTACGAGTGGCGCCTGTAGTACGAGTGGTGCCTGTAGTACGAGTGGCGCCTGTAGTACGAGTGGTGCCTCTAGTACGAGTGGCGCCTCTAGTACGAGTGGTGCCTGTAGTACGAGTGGCGCCTGTAGTACGAGTGGTGCCTCTAGTACGAGTGGTGCCTCTAGTACGAGTGGTGCCTCTAGTACGAGTGGCGCCTGTAGTACGAGTGGCGCCTGTAGTACGAGTGGCGCCTGTAGTACGAGTGGTGCCTCTAGTACGAGTGGCGCCTGTAGTACGAGTGGGCCTCTAGTACGAGTGGCGCCTGTAGTACGAGTGCGCCTGTAGTACGAGTGGTGCCTCTAGTACGAGTGTGCCTGTAGTACGAGTGGTGCCTCTAGTACGAGTGGTGCCTGTAGTACGAGTGGTGCCTGTAGTACGAGTGGGGCCTGTAGTACGAGTGGTGCCTGTAGTACGAGTGGCGCCTGTAGTACGAGTGGTGCCTGTAGTACGAGTGGCGCCTGTAGTACGAGTGGCGTCTCTAGTACGAGTGGGCCTGTAGTACGAGTGGCGCCTCTAGTACGAGTGGTGCCTGTAGTACGAGTGGTGCCTGTAGTACGAGTGGTGCCTGTAGTACGAGTGGGGCCTGTAGTACGAGTGGTGCCTGTAGTACGAGTGGCGCCTCTAGTACGAGTGGGGCCTGTAGTACGAGTGGTGCCTCTAGTACGAGTGGTGCCTGTAGTACGAGTGGTGCCTGTAGTACGAGTGGTGCCTGTAGTACGAGTGGCGCCTGTAGTACGAGTGGTGCCTCTAGTACGAGTGGCGCCTCTAGTACGAGTGGCCTCTAGTACGAGTGGCGCCTCTAGTACGAGTGGTGCCTGTAGTACGAGTGGTGCCTGTAGTACGAGTGGTGCCTCTAGTACGAGTGGCGCCTGTAGTACGAGTGGCGCCTGTAGTACGAGTGGCGTCTCTAGTACGAGTGGCGCCTGTAGTACGAGTGGCGCCTGTAGTACGAGTGGCGCCTGTAGTACGAGTGGCGCCTGTAGTACGAGTGGTGCCTGTAGTACGAGTGGCGCCTGTAGTACGAGTGGGGCCTGTAGTACGAGTGGTGCCTCTAGTACGAGTGGCGCCTGTAGTACGAGTGGCGCCTGTAGTACGAGTGGTGCCTGTAGTACGAGTGGCGCCTGTAGTACGAGTGGCGCCTGTAGTACGAGTGGTGCCTGTAGTACGAGTGGTGCCTGTAGTACGAGTGGTGCCTGTAGTACGAGTGGCGCCTGTAGTACGAGTGGCGCCTGTAGTACGAGTGGTGCCTGTAGTACGAGTGGTGCCTGTAGTACGAGTGGTGCCTGTAGTACGAGTGGTGCCTGTAGTACGAGTGGTGCCTGTAGTACGAGTGGTGCCTGTAGTACGAGTGGCGCCTGTAGTACGAGTGGCGCCTCTAGTACGAGTGGCGCCTGTAGTACGAGTGGCGCCTCTAGTACGAGTGGCGCCTGTAGTACGAGTGGCGCCTCTAGTACGAGTGGTGCCTGTAGTACGAGTGGCGCCTCTAGTACGAGTGGCGCCTCTAGTACGAGTGGCGCCTCTAGTACGAGTGGCGCCTCTAGTACGAGTGGCGCCTCTAGTACGAGTGGCGCCTCTAGTACGAGTGGTGCCTGTAGTACGAGTGGCGCCTCTAGTACGAGTGGCGCCTCTAGTACGAGTGGCGCCTCTAGTACGAGTGGCGCCTCTAGTACGAGTGGCGCCTGTAGTACGAGTGGTGCCTGTAGTACGAGTGGTGCCTGTAGTACGAGTGGCGCCTGTAGTACGAGTGGCGCCTGTAGTACGAGTGGTGCCTGTAGTACGAGTGGCGCCTGTAGTACGAGTGGTGCCTGTAGTACGAGTGGCGTCTCTAGTACGAGTGGCGCCTCTAGTACGAGTGGTGCCTGTAGTACGAGTGGCGCCTCTAGTACGAGTGGCGCCTCTAGTACGAGTGGCGTCTCTAGTACGAGTGGCGTCTCTAGTACGAGTGGCGCCTCTAGTACGAGTGGCGCCTCTAGTACGAGTGGCGTCTCTAGTACGAGTGGCGTCTCTAGTACGAGTGGCGCCTCTAGTACGAGTGGCGTCTCTAGTACGAGTGGCGCCTCTAGTACGAGTGGCGCCTCTAGTACGAGTGGCGTCTCTAGTACGAGTGGCGTCTCTAGTACGAGTGGCGTCTCTAGTACGAGTGGCGTCTCTAGTACGAGTGGCGTCTCTAGTACGAGTGGCGTCTCTAGTACGAGTGGCGCCTCTAGTACGAGTGGTGCCTGTAGTACGAGTGGCGCCTCTAGTACGAGTGGCGCCTCTATTACGAGTGGCGCCTCTATTACGAGTGGCGCCTCTAGTACGAGTGGCGCCTCTAGTACGAGTGGCGCCTCTAGTACGAGTGGCGCCTCTAGTACGAGTGGTGCCTGTAGTACGAGTGGCGCCTCTAGTACGAGTGGCGCCTCTAGTACGAGTGGCGTCTCTAGTACGAGTGGCGTCTCTAGTACGAGTGGCGCCTCTAGTACGAGTGGCGCCTGTAGTACGAGTGGTGCCTGTAGTACGAGTGGCGTCTCTAGTACGAGTGGCGCCTCTAGTACGAGTGGTGCCTGTAGTACGAGTGGCGTCTCTAGTACGAGTGGCGCCTCTAGTACGAGTGGCGTCTCTAGTACGAGTGGCGCCTCTAGTACGAGTGGCGCCTCTAGTACGAGTGGCGCCTCTAGTACGAGTGGCGTCTCTAGTACGAGTGGTGCCTCTAGTACGAGTGGCGTCTCTAGTACGAGTGGCGTCTCTAGTACGAGTGGCGTCTCTAGTACGAGTGGTGCCTCTAGTACGAGTGGCGTCTCTAGTACGAGTGGCGTCTCTAGTACGAGTGGCGCCTCTAGTCACGCTGGTAACACGCTGCTAATATGGCGTCGTCTCTCTCCTCCCTGGCTTGCTGGGATACGCATGCGCACAACTCTCAAAGTCATCCCGAGCGTAAAGTATTTTATTCACTCGTAATTAATTAGGGGTGTAAGGAATTGTGACGTGTTTGTCACTGATAAAGTATTATGGTGCAATATATTTTTGCATAACGCAAGTCAGCTTATTAAGACTGCGTAAAATGAACGAGAGGAATATTATATATAAATATTTTACATTGCAACATTTTCCACTGTAGCTGTTAATTCACCTAAAAAAGCGAGTTCAGTTGGCAGTAATATGCTGTATAAATAAAACGGCTAAATAAACGATAATCCTTAGTAAAGGAAAATATTTAACTGGACTCTGTATAAATTCGACTAAATGTGGAGATATTTCATGTTTCAGCCTGATTCTACCTCACGGTGTCATGACGACTAGGAAGGATCTGGCAAATATTGCATCACAATAGAAACGTTAATTGGATTAATTCTACGAATTTGTAAATTAGTAATTTCTGTGGTTAATACAATAAGGATGTATTATTATACAAAAATGATGCATAAGTGTTGGATAATTTCCAACAAATGTACCACATGTTTATATGTACTGTATAAGAAAATGTATGTCTGTTTGAACCTGCATAAAGTTGGAGGCCATACGGCTGTGGTTAGGCTCGCCCAAATTGGCAGAGAGTGGTCTAGGGTCAGGGACGAACATAGGCTGGTCAGGGTCGCAAGAAGTGAAAAGGGAACAGCGTGCCATGGACACATTCAGACACCATGACGATTTTTGCCTCAACAGAACAGTTTCACAGCTAAATATTTTCATACAAATTTTAAATTGAAAATTCCTTATAGTAATAAGCACCATTATGCACTGATCGTAGGAAAAATAATATACATTTCCTGCTGGTGATAATTTGGCCGTACTTGCATAAATAGACAATTCTTCTACAGCGTTGAAGGTGTCTCAAAACACTGTTCTCTACCAGAGTAAAGGGTTTTGTCTTGGTATTTCACACCACTGAGCTCTCACTACCGACCATCCTCACATTACACAATTATATTTGAGACAGACACAATAGATGGATGGATGGATAGATTAATAGGTGGATAGGTAGTTGGATAAAGCTAGATGTATAAAGCTAAATGGATGTGTAGATGGATGGATATAGAATGGCTAGATAATGGACGGATGAGAGACAGATACNAGTGGCGCCTGTAGTACGAGTGGCGCCTGTAGTACGAGTGGTGCCTGTAGTACGAGTGGTGCCTGTAGTACGAGTGGTGCCTGTAGTACGAGTGGCGCCTGTAGTACGAGTGGTGCCGTAGTACGAGTGGCGCCTGTAGTACGAGTGGCGCCTGTATACGAGTGGCGCCTTCAGTACGAGTGGGTCCTGTAGTACGAGTGGCGTCTCTAGTACGAGTGGCGCCTGTAGTACGAGTGGCGCCTGTAGTCGAGTGGTGCCTCTATACAGTGGTGCCTGTAGTACGAGTGCGCCTCTAGTACGAGTGGTGCCTGTAGTACGTGTGGGCGCCTGTAGTACGAGTGGTGCCTGTAGTACGAGTGGTGCCTGTAGTACGAGTGGTCCTGTAGTACGAGTGGTGCCTGTAGTACGAGTGGTGCCTGTAGTACGAGTGGCGCCTGTAGTACGAGTGGTGCCTGTAGTACGAGTGGCGCCTGTAGTACGAGTGGCGCCTCTAGTACGAGTGGTGCCTCTATACGAGTGGTTCCTCTAGTACGAGTGGGCCTGTAGTACGAGTGGTGCCTGTAGTACGAGTGGTGCCTCTAGTACGAGTGGCGCCTGTAGTACGAGTGGTGCCTGTAGTACGAGTGGCGCCTGTAGTACGAGTGGTGCCTGTAGTACGAGTGGCGTCTCTAGTACGAGTGGCGCCTCTAGTACGAGTGGCGTCTCTAGTACGAGTGGTGCCTGTAGTACAAGTGGCGCCTGTAGTACGAGTGGTGCCTCTAGTACGAGTGGCGCCTGTAGTACGATTGGCGCCCTCTAGTACGAGTGGCGCCTGTAGTACGAGTGGCGCCTGTAGTACGAGTGGCGCCTGTAGTACGAGTGGCGCCTGTAGTACGAGTGGCGCCTGTAGTACGAGTGGCGCCTGTAGTACGAGTGGCGCCTGTAGTACGAGTGGCGCCTGTAGTACGAGTGGCGCCTGTAGTACGAGTGGCGCCTGTAGTACGAGTGGTGCCTGTAGTACGAGTGTTGCCTGTAGTACGAGTGGTGCCTGTATACGAGTGGCGCCTCTAGTACGAGTGGTGCCTCTAGTACGAGTGGTGCCTCTAGTACGAGTGGCGCCTAGTACGAGTGGCGCCTGTAGTACGAGTGGCGCCTCTAGTACGAGTGGCGCCTCTAGTACGAGTGGTGCCTCTAGTACGAGTGGCGCCTGTAGTACGAGTGGCGCCTCTAGTACGAGTGGCGCCTGTAGTACAGTGGCGCCTGTAGTACGAGTTTGCCTGTAGTACGAGTGGCGCCTGTATTACGAGTGGCGCCTGTAGTACGAGTGGCGCCTTAGTACGAGTGGTGCCTGTAGTACGAGTGGTGCCTGTAGTACGAGTGGTGTGTCTAGTACAGTGGTGCCTGTAGTACGAGTGGTGCCTGTAGTACGAGTGGTGCCCTGTAGTACGAGTGGTGCCTGTAGTACGAGTGGTGCCTGTAGTACGAGTGGTGCCTGTAGTACGAGTGGTGCCTGTAGTACGAGTGGTGCCTGTAGTACGAGTGGCGCCTGTAGTACGAGTGGCGCCTGTATACGAGTGGTGCCTCTAGTACGAGTGGCGCCTCTAGTACGAGTGGCCTGTAGTACGAGTGGCGCCTCTAGTACGAGTGGTTGCCTCTAGTACGAGTGGTGCCTCTAGTACGAGTGGCGCCTCTAGTACGAGTGGCGCCTGTAGTACGAGTGGTGCCTGTAGTACGAGTGGTGCCTCTAGTACGAGTGGTCCTCTAGTACGAGTGGCGCCTGTAGTACGAGTGGCGCCTCTAGTACGAGTGGTGCCTGTAGTACGAGTGGCGCCTGTAGTACGAGTGGCGCCTCTAGTACGAGTGCGCCTCTAGTACGAGTGGTGCCTGTTACGAGTGGCGCCTGTAGTACGAGTGGCGCCTGTAGTACGAGTGGCGCCTCTGTAGTACGAGTGGCGCCTGTAGTACGAGTGGCGCCTGTAGTACGAGTGGCGCCTGTAGTACGAGTGGCGCCTCTATACGAGTGGCGCCTGTAGTACGAGTGGCGCCTCTAGTACGAGTGGTGCCTGTAGTACGAGTGGCGCCTGTAGTACGAGTGGCGTCCTCTAGTACGAGTGGTGCCTGTAGTACGAGTGGTGCCTGTAGTACGAGTGGGCCTGTAGTACGAGTGTGCGCCTGTAGTACGAGTGGCGTCCTCTAGTACGAGTGGGCCTGTAGTACGAGTGGGGCCTGTAGTACGAGTGGGGCCTGTAGTACGAGTGGTGCCTGTAGTACGAGTGGTGCCTGTAGTACGAGTGGCGTCTGTAGTACGAGTGGGGCCTGTGTACGAGTGTGCCTGTAGTACGAGTGGGGCCTGTATACGAGTGGTGCCTGTAGTACGAGTGGTGCCTCTAGTACGAGTGGTGCCTTAGTACGAGTGGCGCCTGTAGTACGAGTGGCGCCTCTAGTACGAGTGGCGTCTCCTAGTACTAGTGGGTCTCTAGTACGAGTGGTGCCTGTAGTACGAGTGGCGCCTGTAGTACGAGTGGCGCCTCTAGTACGAGTGGGCCTGTAGTACGAGTGCGCCTCTAGTACGAGTGGTGCCTGTATTACGAGTGGCGCCTCTAGTACGAGTGCGCCTGTAGTACGAGTGGTGCCTCTAGTACGAGTGGCGCCTGTATACGAGTGGCGCCTCTAGTACGAGTGGCGCCTCTAGTACGAGTTGCCTGTAGTACGAGTGGTGCCTGTAGTACGAGTGGCGCCTAGTACGAGTGGCGCCTGTAGTACGAGTGGCCCTGTAGTACGAGTGGCGCCTGTAGTACGAGTGGCGCCTGTAGTACGAGTGGCGCCTCTAGTACGAGTGGTGCTGTAGTACGAGTGGGGCCTCTAGTACGAGTGGTGCCTGTAGTACGAGTGGTGCCTGGTACAGTGGTGCCCTGTAGTACGAGTGGTGCCTGTAGTACGTGGTGCCTGTAGTACGAGTGGCGCCTGTAGTACGAGTGGCGCCTGTATTACGAGTGGCGCCTCTGTAGTACGAGTGGTGCCTGTAGTACGAGTGGCGCCTCTAGTACGAGTGGCGCCTCTAGTACGAGTGGTGCCTGTAGTACGAGTGGCGCCTGTAGTACGAGTGGCGCCTGTAGTACGAGTGGCGCCTGTAGTACGAGTGGCGCCTGTAGTACGAGTGGCGCCTGTAGTACGAGTGGCGCCTGTAGTACGAGTGGCGCCTGTAGTACGAGTGGCGCCTCTAGTACGAGTGGCGCCTCTAGTACGAGTGGTGCCTGTAGTACGAGTGGCGCCTCTAGTACGAGTGGTGCCTGTAGTACGAGTGGCGCCTGTAGTACGAGTGGCGCCTGTAGTACGAGTGGCGCCTGTAGTACGAGTGGCGCCTGTAGTACGAGTGGCGCCTGTAGTACGAGTGGCGCCTGTAGTACGAGTGCGCCTGTAGTACGAGTGGCGCCTGTAGTACGATGGCGCCTGTAGTACGAGTGGCGCCTGTAGTACGAGTGGCGCCCTCTAGTACGAGTGTGCCTGTAGTACGAGTGGTGCCTGTAGTACGAGTGGTGCCTGTAGTACGAGTGGTGCCTCTAGTACGAGTGGCGCCTGTAGTACGAGTGTGCCTCTAGTACGAGTGGTGCCTGTAGTACGAGTGGCGCCTGTAGTACGAGTGGTGCCTGTAGTACGAGTGGCGCCTGTAGTACGAGTGGCGCCTGTAGTACGAGTGGCGCCTGTAGTACGAGTGGCGCCTGTAGTACGAGTGGCGCCTGTAGTACGAGTGGTGCCTCTAGTACGAGTGGTGCCTGTAGTACGAGTGGCGCCTGTAGTACGAGTGGTGCCTCTAGTACGAGTGGTGCCTGTAGTACGAGTGGCGCCTCTAGTACGAGTGGCGCCTCTAGTACGAGTGGCGCCTCTAGTACGAGTGGCGCCTGTAGTACGAGTGGCGCCTGTAGTACGAGTGGCGCCTCTAGTACGAGTGGCGCCTGTATACGAGTGGCGCCTGTAGTACGAGTGGCGCCTGTAGTACGAGTGCGCCTGTAGTACGAGTGGTGCTAGTACGAGTGGTGCCTGTAGTACGAGTGGTGCCTGTAGTACGAGTGGTGCCTCTAGTACGAGTGGCGCCTGTAGTACGAGTGGCGCCTGTAGTACGAGTGGTGCCTGTAGTACGAGTGGTGCCTGTAGTACGAGTGGTGCCTCTAGTACGAGTGGCGCCTGTAGTACGAGTGGCGCCTGTAGTACGAGTGGCGCCTGTAGTACGAGTGGCGCCTGTAGTACGAGTGGCGCCTCTAGTACGAGTGGCGCCTCTAGTACGAGTGGCGCCTGTAGTACGAGTGGCGCCTGTAGTACGAGTGGCGCCTGTAGTACGAGTGGCGCCTGTAGTACGAGTGGCGCCTGTAGTACGAGTGGCGCCTGTAGTACGAGTGGCGCCTGTAGTACGAGTGGTGCCTGTAGTACGATGGTGCCTGTAGTACGAGTGGTGCCTGTAGTACGAGTGCGCCTGTAGTACGAGTGTGCCTGTAGTACGAGTGGCGCCTGTAGTACGAGTGGCGCCTGTAGTACGAGTGGCGCCTGTAGTACGAGTGGCGCCTGTAGTACGAGTGGTGCCTCTAGTACGAGTGGCGCCTGTAGTACGAGTGGTTGCGTAGTACGAGTGGTGCCTGTAGTACGAGTGGCGCCTGTAGTACGAGTGGCGCCTGTAGTACGAGTGGCGCCTGTAGTACGAGTGGCGCCTGTAGTACGAGTGGTGCCTGTAGTACGAGTGGTGCCTGTAGTACGAGTGGCGCCTGTAGTACGAGTGGTGCCTGTAGTACGAGTGTGCCTGTAGTACGAGTGGCGCCTGTAGTACGAGTGGTGCCTGTAGTACGAGTGGTGCCTGTAGTACGAGTGGTGCCTCTAGTACGAGTGGCGCCTGTAGTACGAGTGGTGCCTCTAGTACGAGTGGCGCCTGTAGTACGAGTGGCGCCTCTAGTACGAGTGGTGCCTGTAGTACGAGTGGTGCCTGTAGTACGAGTGGTGCCTGTAGTACGAGTGGTGCTCTAGTACGAGTGGCGCCTCTAGTACGAGTGGCGCCTGTAGTACGAGTGGCGCCTGTAGTACGAGTGGTGCTGTAGTACGAGTGGTGCCTAGTACGAGTGGTGCCTGTAGTACGAGTGGCGCCTCTAGTACGAGTGGCGCCTCTAGTACGATGCGCCTCTAGTACGAGTGGCGCCTCTAGTACGAGTGGCGCCTCTAGTACGAGTGGGCCTCTAGTACGAGTGGCGCCTCTAGTACGAGTGGCGCCTCTAGTACGAGTGGCGCCTGTAGTACGAGTGGTGCCTGTAGTACGAGTGGTGCCTGTAGTACGAGTGGTGCCTGTAGTACGAGTGGTGCCTGTAGTACGAGTGGCGCCTGTAGTACGAGTGGCGCCTCTAGTACGAGTGGCGCCTCTAGTACGAGTGGCCTGAGTGGCGCCTGTAGTACGAGTGGCGCCTGTAGTACGAGTGGCGCCTGTAGTACGAGTGGTGCCTGTAGTACGAGTGGGCCTGTAGTACGAGTGGGTGCCTGTAGTACGAGTGGTGCCTGTAGTACGAGTGGTGCCTGTAGTACGAGTGGTGCCCTAGTACGAGTGGTGCCTCTAGTACGAGTGGTGCCTGTAGTACGAGTGTGCCTGTAGTACGAGTGGCGCCTGTAGTACGAGTGGTGCCTGTAGTACGAGTGGCGCCTGTAGTACGAGTGGCGCCTGTAGTACGAGTGGTGCCTGTAGTACGAGTGGCGCCTCTAGTACGAGTGGTGCCTCTAGTACGAGTGGCGTCTCTAGTACGAGTGGTGCCTGTAGTACGAGTGGCGCCTGTAGTACGAGTGGTGCCTGTAGTACGAGTGGTGCCTCTAGTACGAGTGGTGCCTGTAGTACGAGTGGCGCCTGTAGTACGAGTGGCGCCTGTAGTACGAGTGGTGCCTGTAGTACGAGTGGCGCCTGTAGTACGAGTGGTGCCTGTAGTACGAGTGGCGCCTGTAGTACGAGTGGTGCCTCTAGTACGAGTGGCGCCTCTAGTACGAGTGGCGCCTGTAGTACTAGTGGCGCCTGTAGTACGAGTGGTGCCTCTAGTACGAGTGGTGCCTCTAGTACGAGTGGTGCCTCTAGTACGAGTGGCGCCTGTAGTACGAGTGGCGCCTGTAGTACGAGTGCGCCTGTAGTACGAGTGGTGCCTCTAGTACGAGTGGCGCCTGTGTACGAGTGGCGCCTCTAGTACGAGTGGCGCCTGTAGTACGAGTGGCGCCTGTAGTACGAGTGGTGCCTCTTACGAGTGGTGCCTGTAGTACGAGTGTGCCTCTAGTACGAGTGGTGCCTGTAGTACGAGTGGTGCCTCTAGTACGAGTGGGCCTGTAGTACTAGTGGCGGCCTGTAGTACGAGTGGCGCCTGTAGTACGAGTGGTGCCTGTAGTACGAGTGGCGCCTGTAGTACGAGTGGCGTCCTCTAGTACAGTGGGCCTGTAGTACGAGTGGCGTCTCTAGTACGAGTGGTGCCTGTA